>CM021733.1:246217-492827 GCA_011075105.1 Heteronetta atricapilla
TTAGAAAAATATCTCAGCTATAATTGAAGAACTAGAAAATAAGTTTGGTAAGTTTGCAAAAAATACTACTCTAGTATTGCAAAAAATACTACTCTAGAATCACATAGTATTAGATTTCTTAATAACCTCATAAGGAGGAGTGTGCACTGTAATTAATACTAGTTGCTGTATATATGTAGATCAAACAGGACAAATTTGACTGTTCTCAAAAATATTTGGGAAAAAAAAAAAAAAAAAACACAACCAGATCCTACACAGAGTAGCTCAAGATGACAATTCCTGGGGATTTAGAAACATTTGGGAGAAACTAACTTTGTGGTTACCTGAATAGAATTGGCTCAAATAACTATTTGTTGGTATTGTAATAATAATAGCATTGTGTATGTGTCATCCCCTGTGACATTTGAAGAATATTGCGCCTTAATGTTGGAAAAACTCAAGAGTGTGGTATGTGAAGAGGTGTAAAAACAACAATAGGAGTAAGAAAAGAAGAGGGGGAACTGTGAGAAACAAAGTTGTGTTTTTGCAGTAGAGAATTCTTTTTCTTTATTCCAAGGTAGTTGTGTAGTCATGATAAGGAGAAATGCTAAGTAGATAAGCGGACAGTAGAAGGCCTCACGGTTCCAAAATAAGGCAGAAGCTTGAGGAAAAGAGGATGAGCAGTGTGAGAACAGTACACAAAGATCACAAGTTCTCAAAACATAAGAAAGGAGAAATTCAAGAGTTGGAAAAAAAAAAAACTTGTACATATATGGTACAGAGGAGCGTTGAGTAGCTTGTGAACCTGTAGTACTCAGCCCATGAGGAAACAGGGAAGGCGATCAGGCATCGAGTAATAGGGAACAAAAGGTGATGATTTGTTTACTAAAATGCGCTCCCGATTGACAGGACGCCCGGCATTGCAATTGCGAATAAAATAGCTTCACAGAAGATCCTGTCTGAAGAAAACTATTTGAGATTTTTCTCACAGTACTTTATTCTATATGACCTCCCTCTGCTGCAATTTATAGCACCTATGTAACAATCAAAAGAATAACAACCTTGATGAGGAATTCAACCTATTACCTTCAAAATAGCAAGCACAAACCTCTTATTTCTTTCGGTTTCCCATATACCACACAGCTCACAGAAACATCACATGAACTGTTCATACATCCGCCCCACACACAAATTACAGATAAACTACATGGGAAGCATTTCTTCCACTAGTCCTGTGGAAGCAGTAAATCAGACTGTAAATTAGGTCCGATTTGCTGGCACGGATCTCCCTAAAACTAGGCAACAGACCCTGCTTTAACACATCCACCCCTCTGTTCAGCTGGGATTTATTGGGGATTTTCAGCATCGTATTTCCACTGAGCTCACAGGCAGGGTGCCCAGAAGGGGCGGCTGCATCGCCCAGTCCCTTGCAAGCAACACCCAGACTTCACCCCACTCCCGGGCTCCTGCTGGAACTGGTGCTTTGGCTGCCAGCAGTTTGTGCTCTGCTGGCGGTGGAGATATCTGCAGGACCACAGGCTGCTTTAACAGGGCTGGGAAAAAGAGCAAAAGCAAAGCAAGCCTTCTTCTAGCTGAATTTGCTGCAGAAAAGCCTGTATCTCCATTGGGAATACTTCAGGGATCTGCAAAATCAAAATAGGATGGGGAACGCTGAATGACAGCACATTCCCTTGAAAGGCCATCTGATCCTGATTTATAGACTAAACAGCAGGGAATTTCCTACATGGACAAACTTGCCAGGAAGCTGTCAATCTGGTCCTTACTGGCACTGTCACTTAATGGGCAAAGCATTTCAATTTGCTCTTCAGAGGAAATTTGACATACGCATTCATACTGCGTGCACATGTTTGTGAATACAGATGCATGCATGCATGTGCACCAAAGTCTCCTGCAGCAATCCCAACCAGTTTCAAGGGAACTTAACAAAGCAGGTTATTAATAATGACATATGCACATACTCAGCTCTGGATTGCTGGGCTCTCTCTCCCTTTCCTGCGTGATAACCTGTTTATTAATCCTGCACTGAAGTAAAAGTTAAATATCCCTTCAGGTCTTTCCCAGGAGACACTGATTCAATCCAAACACCTCCAGTATGGATGATGCAGTGTAGGTAGGACAAATATGTGCTGGCTTGTAACAGAGCCTTCACTTATAAAAATTTTAAAAATAAAAAATTTAAAAAAAGAAAAGGAGGGGGTTGAAAGACCTGTCAAAAAGGAGGAACCCAAGTGCAAGCAGAACATAAAATTAATTCAAGGGAGGCTTCACAAACAGCCTAATTTCCCTGTTGCTGACTTCCCCACCCCCCAGCACATGAGAGGTGGTAGCTCAGCAGAACTTTCCATTGCCTGGTCCAAGTATTTGTCTACTCCTGCATCCTGATTAAATCTGTAATCCTGGTTACCAGTGAAGGGGTCAGGGAAAATGGAAGGCTTAGCATTACCTGCCAGAGCCTCATGCTCAGTAGATATTCAACAACCTCATTTTAAGATGCAGCTGACGTGATGGCATTTATTGGCACCCCTATGCCCCCTGTTGCTCTGAGCCCCCCTTGCCGATCTGTACCCACCCACCTTGGAGGGGCTGCCAGAGGGTTTACAGAACCCAGCACTGCTGGCAGCACAGACTTGCTCCAGCACGCTGCCCACTTGGGGGAGGCCCCCTTGTCCCATCTGAACCAGGCAAGACAAGAGCCAAAGGTCTTGTCTTCACAAAAGGGATTTCTAAACTGCGCATGGCGAGTTGTAAGGAGCCTGATCGACTCAGGAAAGGGCACAACTTACCATGAACACAGGCAGGGGTCCCCTAAGGCACCCAGTTTGCAGCTGAGTTTTATGATGTGGTTGGTTTAGTTTCTGCTGGCACTTGCCCCTGCAGCCCCCAAAACAGCATCCTTCTGAGGGATGCTGCAACTGGGCAGCAAAGAGCAGCGCTCCCAGCGACCAGAAGCAAATGCTCCCCAGCAACCCTACACTAACCCAGTGAACCATGGCTCTGCTGATCCTCATTTCAGTTTTAACAATGAATAATTAATTGCTGCTTTGTTTTGTAGTGAAACTCTATAGCTGTAATTATCCTTGTTTTAACACAAAACAATTATCACCTCCTCCTCTCCTTTTCTTCTCCCATCAATTTAGAGAAGGGAAGAAAGCATCTCTTGCTCATGACTAATAACAGGCATTTACTAGATGAAGTTGGTGTCATGGGTAATTACCAAGATGCTACTGCAGGTAATGTCACTCAGCCAGGACATGGTAGCTTGTCAGGCTGCAAAGGGCCAGAAGCATTGCAGTGATCAGGTCACCTAGAAATCGCAGTCATTGGCACAAAAGTTAACTCTACAGTAACTTGCTTCTGATACTGTTAACGTGTGCTAATTAAAAGCGGTCATTCAGCCTGTCAACTCCTGCCTGTCCACCACCAGAAGCCCGTGTTAACACTAATTCTGTATTCGTCAGGCTACAAACTTGGATTGCCTTAAGTTACAAATACACTGGTCATGACTGCTGATTTTTTAAATCTCTCTTTATCTTTTAGCATGTACTTATAGAACTGAGGAAAGGTTGTATTCCAAAACATTTCCCCCTCCAGCAGAAATGCACAGCCACTGCTGTGAAAATGACCTCTACAGCTGTCGGTGAATTCCTCACCTGGCCTTATGCCTGCGGACAACTTCTGCCACCAGGACTGCTAGTGGGGACAGAAAGCTGCAGTGCAACCTGGCCAGCCAAATTCTGCCACCAACGTGGTGACACGATCAGTCCAGGGAAAACACACAGGGCAGGGGAAGGCTCAACCTTGCGGAGTGTGCCCAAGTCTTCTGTTGGTATCCGACAGCAGCAGCAGTGGGTATGCCTGTGGGAGGTGTGTCCAGGTTGAAGAGCTGCTCAACCTGGTAGTGGAGCTTTGGGAGGAGGTGAGAAGGCTCAGGAGCATCAGGGAGTCAGAGAGGGAAATTGACTGGTGAAGGTGCACTCTACCCTCTCTGAGACAGACTCATGAGCCTGCCACAGCACAAGTATCTCCTGCTATGCAGAAGACAAAAGTTCCCTCATCCCGCGAGGCAGCAGGAAGGGACTTAGGCCAAGGAGGGGAATGGAGGCAGGCTCCTGCTCAGGGTGATAGGCGAGCCCTGTCCCTGCCCACCTCACCTTCCCATCTAATCTTATGTAACAGGTATGAGACTCTAGAACATGACAGTCAGAACAATGATGTAGACGAAAGCCCATCCCAGTCGGAGAGGATGCCTAAGGCAAGGCAACCTACCCCCCGCATTGCTACATCTTCTGTCAAGAAAGAAAGGTTTTCATCATGGGGGACTCCCTTCTGAAAGGAACTGAGAGCCCGATCTGCCAACCAGACCCAACCCACAGAGAAGTCTGTTGCCTCCCTGGGGCTCGGGTGAGAGACATTGCTAAGAAAGTCATGCGCCTGGTACAGCCCACCGACTACTACCCGCTACTGGTCTTTCAGGCCGATAATGACAACGTAGCAAGGAAAAGTCCGAGAGCGACCAAAAGAGATGTTAAGGCTTTAGGGCGACTAGTTTAAGGTTCAGGGGCACAGGTTGTGTTTGACAAGCATCACATTAATACGTGGCTTCGGGACTGGTGCAACCAGCAGAACTTTGGGTTTTTCTATCATGGGAAGGTCTACACGACACCGGGCCTGCTGGCACCAAGCGGGATGCGCCTGTATCAGAGAGGGATAATGATTTTTGCACAGGACTTGTCAGGGCTGATAGACAGGGCTTTAAACTAGAGTTGAAGGGAGAAAGGGATAAACCCAGGCACGATGGTGATGAGCTAAGGGATGGTGTGCTGGAATCAGAAGGACTGTATGCTAGTGAGGTCCTTTGGTCTGCTCCACAAAGTGCTGCATGTAGGGAGGTGCATTTGAAGTGCTTCTACACAAACACGCAGTATGAGGAATAAAATGGATGAGCTAGAAGTCTTGGCCCAGTCCCACAGCTACAACACCATTAGCATAAGCAAAACCTGGTGGGATGAGTCATGTGGCTGGTGTATTGAAATAGATGGTTACAGGCTCTTCAGGAGGGACAGGCAACGTAGGCCAAGTGGCGATGTATGCGAAGCAGAGGCTGGACTGTGTGGAACTTCAAGTTGGCGATGGCAAGGTTAAGAGCCTCTGGGTAAGGATTAAGGAATGAACAAAGGGGATGTCATTGTGGGAGTCTATTACAGACCACCTGGCCAGGATGACAATGCCGATGAATTATTCTTTGCAGAAGTAAGAGATGCCTCGAGATCAACTCCCCTTGTCCTGATGGGGGACTTCAACTTGCCAGACATCAACAGGGATAACCACACAGCCTACACGATTAAGTCCAAGAGGTTCATAAAGAACCTGGATTATAACTTCTTGGCACAGGTGCTAAGGGAGCCAACTAGGAAAGGTGCCCTCCTAGATCTGTTGCTGGAGAACAGAGAGGGTCTTCTGGGGGACGTGGCAATTGGCGGCCGTCTCAGTCATAGTGACCATGAAGTGGTTGAGTTTAAAATTCATAGTGACAGAAGGAAAACTGCCACCAAAACTTCAGCCCTGGATATGGGGAAAGCAGACTTCAGGCTGCTCAGGGAACTAGTCAGGAAGGTCCCCTGGGAAACTGCTTTTGAAGGCATTGGCGTCCATCAGTGCAGGTCAGCCTTAAAGCACCGCCTCCTAAAAGCACAGGATCAGGCAATTCCAAAATATCAGAAGTCAAGCAGGTGGGGCAGAAGGCCAGCCTGGCTGACCAGGGATCTTCTACTGGAACTTAGGCGAAACAAGAAAATGTACAACTGCTGGAAGGAAGGTCAGGCAACGTGGAAGGAATACAGGAACACTGTTTGCATTTGTAGGGAGAAAATTAATGTGGCCAAAGCCCAACAAGAGTTGAAGCTAGCCAAGTCTGTGTGGGGGACAATAAAAAAGTTTTGTTTTTTTTTTTTAAGATATGTGAACAGAAAAGGGAGAACCAAAGAAAACATAAGTCTGCTACTTGATGGGAAAGGTCACCTAACAGACAAGGACATAGGCAAAGCAGAGGCGTTTAATGCCTTCTTTGCCTTCATCTTCAATGCTGATGATGGGCTTTGGGACCCAGGGTGCCCTGAGCCACCATGACGGTGGGAATGATAAACTCCCAACCGACCCTGAATGTGTGCGGGATTTGCTGCTCCACCTAGATCCATACAAGTCCATAGGTCTGGATGGGATTCATCCCAGACTGTTTAAAGAGCTGGCTGACATCATTGTGGGTCCTCTCTCAATTATTTTTCAACTGTCTTGGGAATCTGGAGAGGTCCCAGTAGACTGGAAGCTGGAAAATGTTGTGCCAATTTTCAAGAAGGGCAAGAAAGAAGACCCTAGCAATTACAGGCCTGTCAGTCTCATGTCAGTGCCTGGTAAAATTATGGAGAAGATTATTGGGAGTTATTGAATCACACCTGGGGGACAATGCAGTCATTGGTCCCAGCCAACATGGGTTCACACGGGGTAGGTCATACCTGACAAATTTGATTTCCTTTTACGGTAAGATCACCCACCTAGTCAATCAAGGGAAACCAGCTGACGTGATCTTTTTGAACTTCAGCAAAGCTTTTGACACGGTTTCCCACAGGATCCTACTGAACAAAACGTCCAGCATACAGCTAAACAAAAACATCATACGATGGGTGAGCAATTGGCTGACGGGCAGGGCTCAAAGGGTTGTGGTAAACGGGGCCACATCAGGCTGGCGGATAGTCACTAGTGGGGTCCCTCAAGGCTCCATTTTAGGGCTCTTCAACATTTTTATTAACAATTTGGATGTAGGACTAGAAGGTGTTTTGAGCAAATTTGCCAATGACACCAAACTTGGAGGAGTTGTAGACTCGGCTGAAGGTGGAAAGGCCTAGCAGAGAGATATGGACAGACTGGAGAGCTGGGCAATCACCAACCACAAGAAGATGAACAAGAGCAAGTGCCAGGTCCTGCACCTGGGACGGGTCAACCCTGGCTATACATACAGACTCGGCGATGAGACACTGGAGAGCAGCCCCGCAGAGAAGGATCTGGGGGCAGTGGTTGACAGCAAGATGAGTATGAGCCAGCAGTGTGCCCTGGCAGCCAGGAGGACCAACCATATCCTGGGGTGCATTAAGCATGGCATCGCTAGTCAGTCGAGGGAAGTGATTTTCACGCTCTACTCTGCGCTGGTGCAGCCTCACTTTGAGTACTGTGTGCAGTTCTGCGTACCACAGTACAAAAAGGATGTAAAACTGTTGGAGAGTGTCCAGAGGAGGGCAACAAAGATGGTGAAGGGCCTAGAGGGGAAGATGTGTGAGGAACGGCTGAGGGGAGACCTCATCACAGTCTACAGCTTCCTCACAAGAGGGAATGGAGGGGAAGGCGCCGATCTTTTCTCCTTAGTCACCAGTGACAGGATCTGCAGGAATGGTGTCAAGCTGAAGCAGGGGAGGTTTATGCTAGACATCAGGAAGAGGTTATTCACTGAGAGGGCTGTCACACACTGGAACAGGCTCCCCAGGGAAGTAGTCACTGCACCAAGCCTGTTGGAGTTTAAGAAGCGTTTGGACTGTGCACTTAGTCACATGGTCTAAAATTTTGGGTAGACCTGTGTGGTGCCACGAGTTGGACTCAATGATACGTATGGGTCCCTTCCAACTCAGGATATTCAATGATTCAACCTGACAGAGAGGCAGCCAGACATCTGGTACAACCCTCTGCATGATGAAGGCTCCCCAGAAACAGTAACATTTTTACAGAAGCACCTGCCCTTTTTGGCCTTTGAAGGATATTTATGACTATCCCAAAATTGTAGCATAAACGGCAATATCCTAAATCCCTGAAATTTGGGGTGAAAATGAAAATAAATACGAAAACCAACCATTAACTTTGCATGAGCAAACATGAAATGCAGAGGCTTTTCCATGCTGCAAATTGCAACAGAACCCACAACAAAGCAGATGAACATGGGAGACACAGGCATTTACCTGTTTTGAAAGGACAAAGCAGCTGTCATCCTTTATTATTATTTTTGTTTAGAGTATGCTTAGCCTTTGCAGACAGTTCTATATTTGTAATGCTAACTCTTCAAGCAGATCAGAAGTGCTGGGCTACCCAAGCTTTAGCACATGGCTCCTATTCATCACGCACAAGATTTTGGCAGCAGAAGAGGAAGGCTGCTGCAAACAGACTTAGCAAGGATAACATCTATCATCTCTTCTGTGGATGAGGTTTTGGGGCAGAACAGCTAAAGGGCTAAAGCATTGACTTAAGAAACAGAACAGTGCTCATCTCCCTGGCTTCTCAAGAGACCCAGGGGATCATCTGTGTTAGCGGTTGCCTTAAACCTCATTGACTCAGACTCTAAGAACTGCACAGAAAATTCCTCTTACTGTGTGGTTTTATAACACCTGGCACAAAAGACTTTGATCTGATCATGACTAGTGAACCTCTCTGAAAAACCTGAACAGATCTGTTCCTTAATCCAGTAATACTGCTAACCACCAAGGGAGCTGCCCACTATAGCTGTCTGAGCTATCACAGTGAAGGAAAGGATAAGAACTCTTTTCTCCTTTTCCTAACAGGGACAGCATTGAAGTAACAGAGTTTGCACGTATGGGTAACCAGTATCTGGAAAATTCTTTACGCAGTCCATTAAAAAAAATCCATTTTAATTAAATACTTTCATTTTACCCACTGCTGTGCATTACATTAAACTGCTTCAACATTAACATATAAAACCATTATTCTGAGCATGCATAAGTGAGTTAATGTACACGTGTGTATAAAAACTGTACAATTAAGCACTGTTTAAAATGCAAATGACACATAATAAAGACTCCATCCTGATCATATTAAATCTTGACTTTGGATGTTGTACTACATCCTCAGTTGTTTAAAACTAGTGTAAACAAAATGAAATCAATTGCACTAGTAATAATTTACATCAGTGGAAAATCTGGACCTTTGATTTTTAAATACTTACTACTAGCAAGAATTGCAAAACCATCAACAGAAATCCAGTTTGTGATATGTGGCCAGATGTTATTTTTCTTCTATTGCTGTAATAGCTCAAAAATAACAAATTTAAAACAGAAACTCTAGTTAGACTTGTTCTGGGATGGATCTTGGAGTTACATCAGCTTTCACCCCTGAAGGTAGTGAAATTTAAATTACGTCTTGAGGCCCTCATTTACACATCCATGTGTAATTTGTAAAATTCCGGAACACACTGAAATTTAAAGTATGCGCATATAACTATTTGCTCTGATTTTCTTCATTATCAGCCTTAGTCTTTCCACCCTTCTAACAGCACAAAGGGACTTTAAAAGAGGAGAAAATCATATTTGCGTTGCTGAAGGCTCCTCTCTATAGGTGTAAGCTTGTACAAAGTGTCTTAGCAGAAGTATGAACAAAACCCTTACATTTGGAAGTTTCAGTGTTTCACTTAATAAAAATAACTTAAAGCAAATGTTCAGTTAGGGCTCAAACTAGTCAAGATTTCCATGCCTGGCCTCCTTTTTTCTCTTTAGGATAGTATTACAGCACTAAAGGCCACAAGATCTTTCAGAACAAGGGAACAACAACAGCTCTATTACTGCTCCACGTCCAGGTCAGACCCCTTTACACGGTGTAGTGCAGTCACATCACACAGAGCAGATTCTGAAGTATATCACAGCTGGGTGGCAGAAGGACCAGGCAACACCTCTGCGAGCCGTGACAACACTTCTGCCACCTCAGCCGCAGCAGGACAGCTGCTGTGACCGCTGCCTGGCCTCCGGGAAGACATAGGGTGTCCTGCTGCTCCTCCTCACCTGGCCTTAACCCCCATGAAGGCTGTTCTCCGAGCAGGAGGTGGCCCTGTCTTCTGCTGGCAGAGCTGGCCCTAACAGTGGATGGCAGCCCACCAGGCTGGCAGTCCCACATCCTCTTCTTTCCCATGGTACGCCTGCTTCGCTGGTGTGCTGGCAACTACGGAAGGACAATTTTGGCAAGGGAAGAGCAGAAGTGATCTACATTACTTTTGAGCTGTGAGGAATCAGTTTAGGTTGTAACAGATGTGTATGCTCCCACTAGCCCTATGCTGGTCTGAGAAGCTTCAGCGCGGAGGCGGCTAGGGTATCCACGGCCTCTCAGCAGGCTGTGATGAGGCCCCCATGCCTCAGCTCCAGACTTTTCAATTGCCTCTGTTTTAACTGACCTGTTCTCTCGTCAGCAGTGACATTTTGCAAACTACAACCCAACCCATACAACACGATGGCTGCAGCTGTATTTTAAACAAAAGGCTGCGTAGCACGAACAAGTCCTTTATTAAGTGGCATCAATGTTTTTTCAAAGCCTACCTGGAATGACGCTGACAGACCCCACGCTGGGCCCCACATTAGGGTAACGTGCTCCCTGCACCAGGGCTGGGTGCCTTGGGCCTGTGGGATGCCCTCCCAAGCACGCCTCGGCAGGGTCTCTGGGGATTTTAGGGGGATTAGCATCATGCTGGCAACAAACCTGAGCAACCAAACGACTTCACTTTGGACCTACAGATCTTTAAATCTGGCATGATCAACTTGGAGCGTTGCCCCGCCAATGTTTACATGGTGCTTCGCACAGAGCTTGCTTAAAAGAGCCAGAAGTATGCACTGAGCCCGCTCTCACATTGGGTAGCTCTCATATTTTGCCTACAGCCCTGCACCAGTTTAACCAGGTTCATTCCAAATTCTGTCTCTGTTACCAGTGATCTCTCCTTGGGGGGACAGAACTAAGATTTAAGAAGTTTGTTGTTGCTTTGGCTTAAGCTTAATGCCCCCTTGCTGAGGCACACCACCCCCCACCCCCACCCTCTGCAAGTTTGCGCCCTCGAATTTCCTCTCTCACGCTGCCTCTCGCCACAAGCCCATGGCACCTCTGCAGTGAGGCCCAGGGTCACGGCACAAGTACAATTTGCTGCATTCACTGCAGCAACAGCAAGGCCATCAGCTTGTCCAGCAGCAGAGGTGCCTGGTACTGGGCCCACTATTCTGAATTCCTCCAACATGTACTGCAGGCAATGGGTTGATTTGGTGCTCATGTGGCTCTCACACCTCTTTCCATAAGCACTCAACTATAATTTGCCGTAGGTTAAACACTAGTGAACACTTGAAGCTTGGAACAGCTTGGGGCCAGGTCAAAAAGCCTCAAACCTCAGGCTCTGCTAAAAACGTTGCTTCGAGTTAACATGCAGCTTCTCAGCCTGTAAGCATGATGGAAGGCTGCATACATGCAGGGATAACACAGGCATGCTACACACAAAGGGAAGAGCCACTGTAGATGTCAACTCGAGCTCAGCCCAAAAGACAAACTATATGGACACAAAAAACAGCCTACCATCAAAGACCACCAAGATTTAAAAGTAAAAATAAAAGGCAATGCCTCCCATCCCCTCCCCAACTCAAATGGAGTAATTCTCTGATCTGTGCAGAAACTCATAAAAACTGAGAATCCTTTGAAACATTTTACATTTCAGTGCATGCCTTCTAAAATTATCCTTTAAGAAAGCACTTGTGCATAATAAGCTCACACAAAACCGCCTGAGCAACAGAACTTGCTGTAGCTACAGCTGGATTTCAAACTCCATGTCAAGCCATCCTTTTCAATTCCTTCTATCAAACACACTTCTTCAGAGCTGGTATTTTGTATAGCCCTCCTTCATCCCTATTCATTGTGAATTTTTCTCCTCTAAAGTTTGAGCAAAGGAAGTTTACTCATTATTTGGGTTAGGAAATATACTGTTCTCCACATGCTTTGATCAGAAACTTTATTTGAACAAAAACAAGGCACTGAAATCAGAAACTTCCAATCAGGCTGTTTTGTAGGATTGAGGAGCTTAAGCCTTTGACATACCAATCTGATCTGCAAAGAAAGCCAAATCTGAACATTGTAATTCAAGATACGTAACCACGTGTAATATTTTTAATGAGAAGAGCAAATACAGAGTCAGAGACAACAGTGGATTTTACAAGGCCCGGATTCAACAGATGCTTAGACAAGTGACTGCATTCCCTAATTCCTTGATATCACAAAGCCAAAAAAATTAACAACCAAAAAATTACAGTAGCTTAGATTTATTTTTTTTTCTTCTTTAATATCACCAATCTGTTATGGGTTCACTAATGGCCATACCAATAGGGCTTCAATAAAATTAGTGAATTAGTAAAAACGATGACCTTACTGCTTAAGTCTAAAATCTAAAAGTGGCAATTACTACCTCTGCCTTAATATAAGTAATGCTTTTTATGGTACTGCAAAACTACGTGTATTCTTTTGCTTTGACAAGTGTGAAACAAAGTGAAAGCCAGCATATGGATTTCCATAAGCTTCACTTTGTCTCTTAATGTCATGGGGACCATGAGCTGGGGGAGCTGCTGGAAGGCACACAAGGCGAGCAGGCCACAGAAACTCAACCAGGAGCTCAATGTCTGTGAGATGCCAAAGAGTGGTGAATTGCAGTTGCACGCCACACAGTGCTTTGGGTTCAGTTAACGACAGAGCAAGAACAGGAGGACAGGCTGGTTATGCACAACCCCACCATGCCGGCGTTATCACATACCAAAGCTGCAGATGCTGCTGCCATATTCCTCCCTGCTATATAGCACAGGAATAACCTGTTGGTCAGGAATATCTGGTGCAGTCCTATATAAAATCCTCCTTGTTCCCAGTTTTGGACAAGGGACATGCATCTGTCCTACCTGCTTAAATGAATGTTGGCAATAATATGTCATTAAGGGATAAACCATCAGTTGATGTCAACCAATAGAGCCTCTTGGACTTACATCTGGATCTGTCCAGAGTTTGCCTACAGGTTGTCAACTTAATCTACTGTCAACAACAGGAAACAATTTGAATTACTCATAAGTCCTCCTCCCAGAATCTGTTTGTGCTATAGAATAGCTATGGCTCGCAGACTTTTGCAGCCCTGTGAGAACTTCCATCTGTTCTGAGCTCCAAAGTAGTTTAAAAAGCCAGCTGTCATTCGCTCTGGGAGAAACCAGAAGCATAATAAAATGCTGCAGAAAATACGTTCACAAAAGAGAAGCATGGTAGAAATAGATGCTGGGGAGAATTATGACATTTTACAAAAATGTAGCAGTATTTTTAAATGCTTAAGTGGACAATTTGCATTTACCATGACAGAAGTATAACTCAGGTATGTAAAAAAAAAAAAAAAAAAAAAAAAAAACACTATCCTGGTATCTGGCCAAACTAGGACATCTACATCTGAAACACATTTACTTTTATTACAGCTGTGAGCTGTTACTTGTATTTGAGTAATGTCTTGAGGCTGAGCAGCTTGCATCTGCTAAGTAAGTGTCAATCTCTGATTCCATCAGAAAGATGGTCAAAAAAAGCATCATGAACACAGTCACTTGCACAGATTTTGAACTGGTAGTAACTCCTTATTATGCACTTACAGTGCAACTATATAGTTCAACTGTGCCCTGCAATGCCAGTCAGTATTAGCTGGGCTGTCATGCCACTGAGACAGGGAGAAGACCTGACCAGCACCTCCCAGCAGATCCATGCCTTAGCAGGGAGGGGAAAAAAGCAGCGGGGCTGGGAGCAAGGCATCGTCCCACCTTTCCCCTGAGCACCTGCAGTAGGCATGCAGGGTGAGAGGTAACTGCAAGCTTTCACCAGGAATATCTGAGAAGACCTTAGTGGTTCTTTCCCGCTAACAGCCTGCAAACCTACAATAGTTCAACTTTCCATGCTTGGCATACAGAAATCCAAGTTTGTTTTCTTCCAAGAGAAATGGCTATCTCAAATTTTTTTCACCTCCCTAGAAACTGAGGTCTCAGGCTTCACATCAAACTCTTAGATTCCCAGAGCAATGCAGCCTGGCAGCCTCAGGTATCAGAGAAGTTTAAAAAACACTTCAGAAGGGTAAGATGTAATATTTATTAATCCATCTAAGTACTGCTTTGTTTCTTCATACCTTTTAAATTCAACTATTTGGAAGCAAAGATTCCTCTTCAGCATTTTAAACCTATCTGAACGTAGTGGAAAAGGCAGCAGCACAATCACAAAATGAATAACCCAAGCTCAGTAAAAGTTACAGAAAGAAAGTCTTATTTCTCTAGATACCAAGAACAAAAAGGGGAAAAAGAGGGGAAAAAAAGAGTTCTGGGAATTTTCAAATCATTTTGGAGAGGAAAAAAAAATCATAAAAGAGGTACATCCCCCCCCCCCCCCCCCCACTGATGTCACTTTAAAGATGCATTCTTACTACGTAACTAATAACTGATTGGTGATATACTGGGGAAAATATTTTCCTCCTCGTTGTACTGAAGAATGTTGATATTTGCTACCTGCATTTTTCTCTGGAGATAATGTAGGCAGCTCCTTTAGAGGTGATGTAACTGGAAAAAAATGCATTATCCCTCATGAAGTCATGTGCGCAAACACAATCCATCAGATCTTTCACAGAACACCCAAGTTTCATTGCAAAACAGTTTCCTTTCTTAAAAACACATTTATTTCTACTGTGGCCCACTCCACTCCAAGTATGACTGGAATCCCATGAGCCCATAACTTAAAAGCCGTTTTATTCCAACTCATCATCATCCTTGAAAAAGAAACAAGAACTGAAGACAGGGATAAAAGATACCAGCTTTACACTGGATAAGCACTGTGTCATGCCTATTTTTTATTTGCTTGGCAAGTCTACGTGAACAGCAAAACCAGTTTAAAACTTGGCACACTTCAGAGCAAAGAGCAACTAGGATACCTGCTCCTAGAGCATGTCGGTGTGTAGGTCCTCAGGCACTGGAGGCCTGAGAAGGAATGACCACAAGGGCTTTCTTGGTCCCTGACAAGCAAGGGAAGAAGCTGCTTCTGCAGGCACAGGCCACTGAGGCTCCACATTTTCAGCAGAGAAAACAGCCTGCCAGCTCAGCACCTTCCTGCCTTCACTCTCCCACGCAGCAGCCCCTGCACATGTTTATCAACACACCTCCTGCTCCTCTCTGCCAGCCCCCCAGGTTATATGGGCATTCAGGAAGCCTTCCTCGCAATTGCTCAGCTTTTCCTCACAGCAGCAATGCAGCTCAATGTCTGCCCTGCACTGGTTATGCTTGAGTCACAGGCTGAGAGCATCTTTAGTAAAAGAAGGTATGAGGGGAAGCTTTCTCACCATGACTGGTAGCTTCAGGGCCAGTATTTAACATCTACACAATATTTAACAGCAGCCAAAGGCTGCCCAATTAACAATCTCTACAGAACAAGTTTAATTGATGACTAGTAGGTTGCAGGTGGGTCACTTTATTACAGTCCAAATGAAGACTAAAAAGATTAAAAAAAAAAGTTGTAGCCCTATCTTACATGGACTCTAGGTAATATATAAGCTCAGCTAAGAATTAACTCCTTGCACAGTACTTCAAAAGCTAAGTAACTGTACAGCCTATTGTTAGCTAAACACTCTGAAATACAGAAAGTTAAGGTGTGGATTTTGGCAAATCCACCTGGCTGTGGGTGCTTCCATGTCACCAGGGGGACAGACATAAAAATGGGGAGCAAGGGGTGGGAGCAGCTGGAACTGCTCTGTCCCAAGTGACCAAGGTTGCAGCCCTCATGAGAGTACTGCAGCTGTGCGCTCCCCACTGCTAGGATTGCCATGTTCCCTGGCTGCCAATTCCTCACCTAGGACTCCTGGTTTCAGGTTTTGCCTAAAGCTAATCAGCAGACTAAAGCACACACATGGATTTAGTAAGTGTGATACAGAGAAGAGTTGCCATGCAAATGGTGTTGAATTTCTGACTGGCTCTCAGATTGTGTCCTGCCTGTGTCTTTGATAGCCACAGGTTTGCAGGTTGAGATCTGCACCTTGTTCCGAACAGGAGAATTCTTTTATTTCTTTTAGTCATCAATTCTTGAGACTATTAACATTCTTCTGGGGTAGCAACAGTCAGTTATCCTTTGGCATTCTTTGCTCTAATGCCCAGCATGTCATACAACTCTTCCATAAACACTCTGCAAGGCCGTTATTGCATAGCTAGCATATGACAATATAGAAATTTCCACTGGAAATGATAATTACAATGGGAACATGCTAATCATAAGTATCACCAATTAAGCAAATGAGTCCCAGTAGGTGAGAATTTTCAGATTACCATTGCACATTCTGGCCATGTTGTAATGCAGAAGGCTGGAGGCTGAACACACATAAGCCAAGAGCCGATGGGTCTAATGAGATTCGTTTCTCATAGAAAAAGTAGTGGTTTAATTACAACTGTTTGATACATATGCAACAATGTACTCTGTAAAAATAAACGGCTTTCTGACAAGGGCACTATGTACTCACAGGAGTTCATTACTCTTCCTCTGCCTACAGGCTGCTGCTTTCGGGATTTGGTTTTTGCTTTGCTGTTCTGTCCCTCAGCTCTGCTCCCTTTTCTAATTTCTTTGTTTTATCAATGCAAGAGAGCACACTGAGGACAAACAGGGAAATACCACTGACACCTCTTGTTTTTAATCACAGATCTTGTATTATTTCTATCCTTAAAGCTTCAGCTCCTGAGTCTCACACACAATCACATGGGGATACTGGCAAAATTTTAGCATAAAGAAAGCAGTTTGCTTCCTGTGTGCTCAGAGAGGTCCCTATTTTCCAGGGAACTGCATGACTTTGAGGATCAGTTCAGTGTTTTTAAAGCACTCAGCAAAAAGCAACTGTTCCGAGCTTTTTCTTCGATGCATGATCCAGGTACTATAGAGAATTTAAGTACACAACAGTTCCTGCCTGCAAGTGAGTAATACATATGTGCTTTATGAACTTCAATTCATAAATTCATGTGCTTTATGAACTTCAACATGCTGTGTTGGGCTGGAGATTCTTTTTGTAATCCAAAGAACAAAGATAAACTGCAGCCAAAATATTTATCTCCAAGAATTGGAGAGACTGAATTTAAAGGCTTTCCTTGAAAGGTCTTCTTTCTCAAAATCTCCCCACACACATTTTTGGTTCTAAAGTATTTCAAGTCCTCTGGTATTCAGGCTGGAATCAACTCTACGCACAGAGGGCAGGTACTTTATTCAGTGTAAGAAGCTGAACCTTATCCACCACACTTTCCTAGATTTTGCCACATTTAAAGCAGAAAGCTTGGATCTGCTGCCTTCTGGTATCAGCTCATCTATGTGTGCAAAATTAAGCGCTGAGCTGTCAGGGAAGGTGAAGAAGGGCTAAGAAAGTGAGGGGTGGGGGGCAAGGACGTGCACAGATTTTGCAGGTGGGGCTGGCTGCCAAGGCAGAGAGCTATTACTCTAAAAAACTGATTTCTTTGTGTTCAACAAACTGCAGCTCAGCTGTGCAGCCAAGGAAGCAAATGACTTCCCTCCTAATGACTAGCGGAGACAGTGATGGATGCCTCTAAATACTGTGGTTCAATTCTTCTGTCAATTAAACCCTAGCTATCCTTTGGCTTTGTCCATGTGACTCAATACTCTTCAGTGTTGCTTTATTTGGACAAGCATGTCTGTTTATAGAAACATGGAAATGTTTACCCATTTTTTCCCTTCAAATCTGTGGGAGAGTTAAACACCTACTGGCAAATGCATATGAATATGGTTGTTGCATTGCTCTGAAACAGATCATCAGCTCAGCCACTGAAAAAGTGGATTTTCCAAGGAATCTGCTCACCTATATGCCAATGGAACTCAGCAACACATTGGCTGTCATGAACTCACACAACAGGAAAATCCCAAAGAGTGCTTCTGACCATCTCGTACTGAAAAAAAGATCCTGCAATTCCCCAGACCAAGGCCCCGCAAAATACAACCTACAAAGCTACCCACAGCGAGTGCACAGTGCAGCTGGAACAGAGGATGATTCAAATACTCACTTCACTCGAATTCAGCTTCAGAGCAGCTGAACATGTTTATAAATAAAGGAGAAAACCAAGTCACAAAGTAACTCCAGAGCTGAAAGGTTCTCTCTGCCAAATCTCAGCCTGAGGATAATTGCTCTGACACTGTGTGCACATGTGTACATGGCCAAGCCAGGCGCAGGCAACACTGCCAGCACCCTCGGTGTGCTCCGAGCACTCCCACTGCTGCAACGGCCACCGAGTGCAGGAGGACACCTCTCCAGCAAGTAGCCCAGTACTCCACGTAGCCTGGCATGAGCCCACGAGAACATAAGGCTTCCCGAGGCTCCTGCACGCAACTTGCCAACCGCTGCCTCATGGCTGGTGTCCTCCACAAGACAGAGGAGTACTACTGAGCAAGACAGACTTCTCTTTCCTTCAGAAAAGAGAAAGAGATGCTGTGTTTTCCTCTCTCTGGCCAGCTATTGCAATGGTAAATGGTTCCTCCTCGTAAAATGTATTTCTTGGCATCACCCTTCCCTGCTAGGTTCAGGAGTCCATCAGTCTCTGCAAGTTCCTCCCGATGCCACCCCTTTGGTGGCACACTGATATCAGAAGATTAAATGCTTTCCCAGTAAGGAAAATAAATTCCCATTCTAGCTCACTGTGAAATAAAACTAACTGCACCGAGAGAAGAGAAGGATGGTATTCAAAGGTTTGCAGAAAATGTCTGGCACCTGAGAAACCATTCCTTCCTGCACCAAGGACCAGATGGTTGGAAGAGACCCTCCGAAAAAACAACATTGTGAGTAGCCAAGCAGCAAAACACTTTCTACCACCTGCAAGTTATCTTCACTTATCCCTTGTAGCTTTTTATAACCCATAGGCCAACTTCTGTGACATAAGCCAATGAGAACACGTGGTCAAAGCAAAGCTGCATTCTCCCCTACATCCAGCAAGGCCCATCCTAACTGAAATGTATGATGTGAGGCTTGTAAATAGGAGAGATGTACACACATCTCTGCTGACCCAGTTTCACCTGAATCTGAACTTGGCTCCAGACACACACTCTGGCTGCCAGAATAGATGCAGACAATTACTGGTGAGCAAGCTGGGTGTAGCCATTTTCAGATAAGCACTATAACAGCCTGTACTTAGTGCATTTGTGCCAAGCCCATGTAAACCACGGGTGAAAAGGAAAATCATTCACAATATGTCTAACAGACCAAGATGATAGGCTCAGCAAAGAACTCTTCCAAGCCAAGCATTTGCTTCGGGTATTCCCCTGGGCAAAGAGTATATGCTGATGGGACAGATGGCCTACTTAAAAATGACATTTATTTCAAAAAACAGGTGGTACATGTGGAGCTTTGCCAGTGTCAGCATCCCATCATCTCAGCTCTTGGGACCAGGCTTGACAACTTCAGATCTTGTTCCCACAAAGTGGACATTTCTTCTTCCTGACTGTAGGAAAAGACAACCTAATCCCATCCCAGCACACAAACCTAGAAGAAAAAATCATGTTTTTCTCTCCTGAATGTTTAACCCCACCTTCACTGTATTCTATCTAGTATGTTAGCTTTGGTGTTGAAGCCTTCCTTTCTTGTACCACCCAGCTGGAGAGACACAGCAGCTCTCCAAGGCAACAGTGCATTACTTGAGAACCACTGCTCTCAAAGCGAGGGACCTGATGGCCTACACTGTTACTGCATGAGAAGACATCACTTCAACCTGTTTCTTGGGGAGTCTCAGCACTGCAGACTCCAAGCCACCAAAACAGGACTCCCAGATCAGGGAACAACACTAATTTGCAAACCACCAAAGAAAAAATTAAAGGTGAATGATACACCACACCACATTCCTCAAAACTGGAAATCACTTGACCGTTGTGATGTTAGGCACCAAAAAAAAAAAAAAAAAAAAAACCACAGAACAGGAAGATGGCTATGCCTCCTCTCAGAGCATGCGCAGGTAATAAATAAACCGCTGCAGACTGCAAGGCTGCATCCCCAGAGAGTGAACAATACCCTCTGACCACCGAGGAGAGGACCCTATCTGGCAAGCGTTACTTGCTCCCCTTTCAGTCTTCTCTCCAGAGCTATCACACTGTCTTCAGAGAAGCTGGCTCATACTTTCTGCCAAGTCTTCCCCTTTTTTGAGGGGGAGGGAGGAAGAGAGCAATCAACAGACAAAAGCAGAGTGTGGGAGTGGAAAGTCTCGCAGAACTGTTACAGCTAGGGGGGAGAAGAATGCATTTTTTATATTCCTCAAGGATGTTTTGTTATTAGAAAAATAAACTGCTCTAAGTTTAACGTTTTCACAAGCAAAAGCAAGGTTATGCAACTTGTGAGGCAGAAACAAAATTTTTAGTTTTGCAAGGATAGAAGTAATTTTGCTTGAGAAAAACTTTTTTTTTAGTTGCATTTTGATTCAGACAGGAGAGAGAAAAAGGAATCACTCTTCACAAAGCCTATTGCATTTGATTCTGAAGGTGGCCTTCCTGAACTCAGCAGCGATGGGCCAAGCACTGTCTTGCTTGCTCTGTCAGCAGGTACCTCCAGTACCTCCACTATTGCTCAGCATTCCTGGTGCTGTGCTTGGGTTATATAGCACATACATACTGAACCTGCCAAAGCAGATAAAAAATTCAAAATTTCTTTTGAACTATAACTACACAATAACAAGAGTAATGTAATGAAAGCTAAAAAAGAAGGTAAAAATACCACTACAAATGAGAGTATTTGATCAAAAATGTGGGAATTAGGGCAGATTTTTTGAATGCTAAAAAAACATTTTTGTGTGTGGCTGCACATCGTCACACTCATAGCTATATTAAAAGCTGACTGGAAAAGACAAATTGCAACAGTGCTACGTACACTGTGGAACTGAAAACCCAGAGTTCATCCCAGCTACAGAAGATACAACTTCTACCAGACTCTACAGATAGGTCAGAAAACGTTTGCAAAGTCCATGAAGTCAACCCTCAATAATTGAAGAAGTTCCTGGTAAAAACAATGATGAATGCTGGAGAAAACAGCACCAGGAAGGGATAATCAGCTGAACAGCCTTCCTTGGTGGCCTTGACAGGGGTGGGAAGATGCAAAAGGACAGTGAGGAATCTCCTTTTCTGTGTCTTCTCATTTCCCATCCACCAGCCCACCCTGCTAAAGCAGATCACAGGCTTGTAAAGATACCACACCTTGACTTCCGCTTTTGTAAAATGCCAAGGATGCTTAGACGGGATGGAGCCCAGGCCTGGCAGTGTATCTCCACATATGCACACCAAGAGGCAAGAAATCTGTGTCACCTACATAGATACAGGAGTCATTATCAACCTCTACACCCACGTATTAAGGCTCCACTAAAAGGGTTTACTGGTTCTGGTAAAGGTGGAAACGCAGCATGACCTTCCAACACTTAATTTCTATGACCTCTCCAGTCCTGATGCAAAGGCATGTCAATTCCACAGCTCACACTCCACCGCTCAGATACACATAACCCCAAGTAGTGATGGACAGTGCTGTATGTTTGTAAGCATGAAAACTAGCTAGCATCTCAGGAAAACTCCACTCATTAAAACACTCCAATGTTTGGATATTTCATTCAGTACAACTTTTTTTCTAGCATACAAGCCCATCTTAGACTGTATTGCAGTTCTGGAATTTACTAGGCATTTCTGCCACTGCCATGATCTCCTGTGCTGTTTTATCCGTACAACGCAGACAATCCATCAACAAAGGACACAACCCAAAGGAAAACAGAGAGCATCAAAAGTCATGCATTTCATCCTGTTGCTGTAAGTCTTACAGCTGAACAAACATACCAGCTTTTCTAGCATACCTGTCCTTATTCTAACACTAAATCTCTTCAGGGCAGGGACATTTCCTCTATAGTTCCTTTCCAGCACAAACAATGTGTTTACAGGTAATAATGAAAAACCACCACAAGTC
This sequence comes from Heteronetta atricapilla, assembly GCA_011075105.1. Lineage (NCBI taxonomy): Eukaryota > Metazoa > Chordata > Aves > Anseriformes > Anatidae > Heteronetta > Heteronetta atricapilla. The sequence goes on from CM021733.1 coordinate 268,008, forward strand.
TTGTCTGCTGTGTGTGTTGTCCTGTGATTGTGCCCAGAACAATGTCCATACATCTCTGAGCACCTAAAGGTGACGACACAATTCTTTGCGCATTATGGTGAAGAAATATTGTTCAACAAGGCCAAGTGCCGGGTCCCATACCTGGGGCACAACAACCTCAAGCAGTGTTACACAGTGGGAGATAAGTGGCTGGAAAGCTGCCTGGCAGAGAAGGACCTGGGAGTTTTGGTTGATAGTTGGCTGAATATGAGCCGGCAGTGTGCTCAGGTGGCCAGGAAGGCCAACAGCATCCTGGCTCGTATCAGAAACAGTGTGGCCAGCAGGACTAGGAAAGTGATTGTCACCCTGTGCTCAGCTCTGGTGAGGCCGCAACTCAAGTACTCTGTTCATCTTTGGGCCCCTCACTACAGGAGGGACACTGAGGTGCTGGAGCATGTCCAGAAAAGGGCAACAAAGCTGGTGAGGGGTCTGGAGCACAGGTCTTATGAGGAATGGCTGAGGGAGCTGCGGTTGTTTAGCCTGGAGAAGAGGAGGCTCAGGGGCAACCTTACTGCTCTCTACAGGTACCTTAAAGGAGGCTGTAGCAAGGATGGGATGGGTCTGTTCTCCCACGTGCTCAGTGATAGGACAAGGGGGAACGGGCTACACTTGTGATAGGGGACATACAAATTTGGTATTAGGAATAACTTATTGTCCTGGTTTCAGTTGGGACAGACACTTATTTACAGAAAGGGTTGTTAGGCATTGGAATAGGCTGCCCAGGGAACTAGTAGAGTCACCATCCCTGGAAGTATTCAGAAGACATTTAGATGTAGAGCTTAGTGATATGATTTAGTGGAGGACTTGTTAGTGTTAGGTCATAAGTTGGACTAGGTGATCTTGGAGGTCTCTTCCAACCTAAATGATTCTGTGAAATCATTTCCTTTTCACCATAGGGACATTTTTGGCTGTAAACTGTCCACTTGGGCTGTGCTTCAGCACATCCATGCCCAAAGGTATGTTCAGAGAAGAGGACTGTGCTGTTCTGTTTTCATACAGATAAAACATTTCAGAGATGACATATCAGCCAGAAGAACACTTACTAAGTACAGAATGCCTGCGCAAGAACCAAAGTACAATTGCACAACTCTTCTCCCACAGCAAGAGAAAGTGGTATAACAATGGACCACATTTTCTCCTTCTCCTGTCTTCAGGTCACACCACGTATCAAGGAGAGCTTGGTTACCAAACTCTGCTCACCAACTAGACCCATGCTGGATAATTTCACTGCCTGGTTTGAAAAATAAAGATGAACAAATCTTTAAAGGAAAATAATTCAGAGAATTAAAGGAAAAGGACTTCAGAGCCTTGGGGAAACTGGTCAAAGGTTTGGGAGCACAAGTCGTGTTCTCCTCTCATATGTTCTCATATGTTCTCCAGTTATAGGAAATAATGAGGGACTGGACACGATGAGCCAGTGGGTTACTAATTGGCTCCGAGCCTGGTGTCATTGGCAGGGTTTTTTTGTTTTGTTTTTTGACCTTGGGTCAATTTATATGAGACCAGGCCTGCTGACAACAGACAGGAATAGCCTTTTTCTCTGGCAGAAAAGGGTTTTAGGATGGGAGTTGACAGGGGTCACTGACAGAGCTTTAAAGTAGGTATGAAGAGGTGTGGAATTGGGGACACTATAAAGGAGCCTGAATGTAACATGACAGTTCTTGTGGGAGATGAATGTGCTAGCAAGACCTCGCAGTTTGGTGTCTTGGTGAAGGATGAGGATGACATAACATTTTGCAGGAAGGACGCAAGGGTTGGTGAGAGGTTGGTAACTAATAATAAACAGGAGGGAGAACGCCTGTTTGTATGTGTTGATAGTGATAGCACAAGGGGAAGTGGTTTTAAACTAAGATGGGAGATTTAGGTTAGAAATTAGGAGAAAGTTTTTCACTCAGAAGGAGGTGAGGCACTAGAACAGGTTGCCCAGAGAGATTGTGGATGCCCCATCCCTGAAAGCATTCAAGGCCAAGGCTGGATGCGGCTGAGGGCAGCCTGCTCTAGTGACTGGCAACCCTGCCCAGAGCAGGGGTGTTGAAACTAGACAATCTTTAAGGTCCTTTTCAAAACATGGCCATTCTATGATTCTATGAATTCAGAACACAAGTTTAATCAAGGTGGCTCAGGTTTTTTTTTGGCTTAAAAACAAACAAAACACCACACCACATACTTGTGGGTTAAGGTTTGCAGTTCAAACCAAAAAGTTCTTTCTAAAGAAACAGGAACAAGCATAAGCAAGCAATGTGAAAGATACCCACTTCATAGCCAAGCACTACAAGTTACGTTATCATAATCCATGACTCACTGGAGAAATATGGATAAAAGGAAAAGTTGCTGTTGAAATAAGTGAAGGAAACCAAAGGAAAAAAAAAAAAAAAAGTTTCATAAAAACTTACTTGGGTATTTAATTTAAACACTTTTGTGCCTGAGGGTATAAATGAATCTACCAAGCTCTTACAGTTTCTGTAGGCATCACATATTTCCTGCTATTACTAATAATGACTTTAAAGTGGCACACTTAGCAGGACTTTTATTTTATTTGCAGCCTTTTCGGCACAGGAGCAGCGACTAAGCACGTGGGAAGCGGTAACACTGTGGGAGGAACATGATGACAGCTTGTCAGCAGAAACATGTGTCAGTCCAGTGAAGATCTAAATGGCAGTGGCACGAGGACCTCGGCTTGCCACGAGCAATTACTCCTCCTCAGCTGGCAAGCTCTGCCTGCTCCCTGCAGCTCTCCAGCAGGTAGGTAGGCAGACCTATCTTTGCCCCAACCCTGTGGTTCCTGCTGCATAAGGGGACCTGTCCCCTCCTGTCCCTTTGACCAAATTCTCAGTGCTACACAATTTTTGCAGTGCTGCAGACCTGTTAGTGACTCCAGCTAACACCTATCTGACCCTCCTCCACTTCACTTCTCATGCTGTCATCATCTAAGAGAGGTCTCTGCAATAGGCCAAATGCAGTAAATGGCCAACATAAGCAAGTGACCAGACTGTGGTCACATTCCCATGCTGCAATACTGTAACTCCCTCAGAGACGTCTCCTATTTTCAGAGGGCAGATTGCCTCTGGGAGCCCATCACATTTTTCTGGTTGTCCAGAGGGACATCATAGGATCCCCCTGAAAGGGATCAAGCATCTTCCAATGCAAATTTCTAGACACATCACACCCCATCCAAGTGCAGTCTGTGAGCTTCTCACCTCCCCACCCTATAGGAACAAGGCCTTAGCTCAGCTCTCCTGTTAAGACTTAAAAAATTAAGTCTTGACTAACAGCAATTTCCCCTGAATTTCTCAAGTGTAAGCCAAGCTCCACACTTGGTAGCATGTGGACCTGACCCAAAGCTGAAGATTAAATCAACTGAAGCCTTTTTTTTTTTTTTGGCTTCCAGTGGGTTAGTCACACTTTTATACGGGACTACATGGTTAAATGATATTTTGTCTGTACTAACATGAATATTTTTGACTCTTTCCTCATCATTTTTTATTAAAAAATGTTTGCCAAGCTTAACCCCAAATCACAAGTGTTTAAACAATATCACCATTTTTTTTTTAAGAATAAACCTTATCCACTTTTTTCTCCATCCGTAGTTCCATACACCTTCACACAGACACTGCAGGACAAGATGGCATGAGAGAATATTTGCTGCATGACAGCTGTCAGATACTCAAATGAACAGCCACCAGGGAGCCAAGAGGGAAGGACTGAGCAGGTATGATTACAGGATTGGAAAATAAGAAGCAGAAGACAAGAGTAAAGAGACTCTTTAGTAAAAAAAAAAAATAATAATAATAATTATATAAGATTTTTTTTTCCCTTTTCTGCCTCCAGAAGCACTTAACACAATCAAATGCTACAGGAGAATCAGGGCGGAGCAAATGCTGAACATTTCTTTTTTCTTTCAGCAGGGCTCACAGCAGTAAGTCTGAAATTGACATTTACAAGCACAATTGCAGATCCTTAGATCCCACAGCAACAAGTAGCTAAAAAATGTAGTAGACTTGCAAAGATAGGGGGTCATCTTTTGAGGGTAGGATCTCACCCTGGATTGGGGTCCTGCCACCCACACCACCCATAGCAGAGCATCAGCTGCTGACAGAGACAGGCACTCAGCGAGCTGTGCACGCAGCCTCCTACCCGTTCCTCATGAAATGACCAAGCACGGGAGCTAGCAGGAAGGCTGCTGTGCCATCACCACTCAGCTGCCTCCAACGGGTTTTTTCAAAGGAAACATAGTGGTCTCTTAATTGACATTTATTTCCAAGTGCCATATTGCTGGGTCCCAAAAGTCCAGGGGTTCTGTGAATCAAGGCTACGTAGCACAGAACAGGCAGTGCATTTTAAATGTAACTGCTCAAAATGACCATGCTATCATGCCAATTACAACAGCTTCACAGAGTGAAAAGTTACAAGAGGAGGACAAAAAATTACAAAATACAGTCTTCAGGCTGGATTATGTCCATTTATGTCCCTTAATATTTCTACAACATATGTTTCAAGTGAAAAGTCAGGAAAAAAACCTCAAACCTATTTGGAGCAGTTCTCATGATAAAATGGTAGTAGATAGTCCATTCAATAAACTATTAGAAAATAAAAATAGCAGCTGGCAAAAGTCATGCTAGGGTTTTAAGAGAGCCTGAAAATATATACGCAGTTAAAGAAAAAAAAAGTTTCCTTTAGCATTGTGTTTACTGCCACCAAACTACCATAGCCAAGTGATGCAATATACACTTCATAATGCACAATACACTTCAAAATAAGGCATTTTATCCTCAGCTCCCCACACCCCAACATGATGCAAAACTGCCTTTTTTAAACCCTCCTTTTTGCCTAGCTGTGCGTTTTCATAGACCTCAATTTTGAAAACATACAGGGAAAAAAGTCTTTTTAGACAGCTTTTTCCTTCAAATCCCCACCAAAGAGAAGAAGCAGCACCTGAAGACCAAACAGACCTAAATGAAACTCCTGTGGGAATGTTAAGGAGGATTAATCTATGCCAATTCACAAATAACAGACAGCCTAGGTTATGCATCCCATGTTGTCTTATTCTCAGCAATACCACAATTTTAGCAATTGCCTCAATTTCCTTAAGCAGCACTGTAAAGGCAATCCCTAAGGAAAGGGAAAGAAAAACAAGTTTGGTGAATTTTTATGCTCGTCTCTATGCTAATTCAGGTCTGTTGAGTAATTGCCTAAAATTACTAGGAAAATCAAATATTCACATTTTAAAGAAAATGTATGGCATTGAAGAGGCTTTCAGGGTAAACTGAGGTGTAGCTGCATTACCAAAGCGTTCCCTAGGCTTCCAACCTTAGATGTTATTGCACTGGGGGAACCTGGTGTGCTGACTCTAAGGAACTGTACGGAGCACAGAGTGGAGTGGAGACACCACAGATAGGCTCTGTGACAAGAGGGGGCTCTGTGACAAGAGGGGGACTCGCTCGTTCTTGTGCACACAGAGACCGATAAGCTGCACATTTGCTACCCTGATTCAATGACCTGCCACGTTTTTGACAAAATGCTGTACTCTAGTGAACTTTTGCACATTACAATATCATTTAATACCAAAACACACCTCCACCCCAAAAGCTACCCACCTCTAAGGTGAGACCACCCCTCACTGAGCACGTGCTCTGAATTACTCGGAGCCTACACCTTTAAACAAAATCAAGAAAACTTTTTACCAATCATTCTGTGATAATCAAGATATGCTTAACTAGAGTCACTCAAGCTCCACCTAAAAGATAGAAAATAATATAAATTTGCTCAAGAGAGGGGATGTCAGGGAAGGACACCATCCTGACTTCTGGGATCAGTCGACGGGCTGAGCCTCTCTTCCACCCTCATTTGGACGCCTTTGTGTGAGATTTGAATACTTGGTTATACTGGGTGTCTCCGTGGAAACTTAGAAATCTCTGGAGTCTTGGTGCCTTTTAACATGTTAATAGCCAGGATGAGTACCTGTGTATTTCATGCATGCTAGCTTGCTTTTGCAGACAGCGAATTTATCAACAGTAATCTAAAGAGCCTGTGCAACTGTTGCTGTAATAAATTGCACTTAATTGCTTTGTTCCTAGCCGTGATTGTTCTCATTGAATGCAACTAGAGTGTTATGTTGTTGGAGAATCTGTGACTGTGATAGTTCAGTATCCGGAATCTGACCAGACCCATAACGGTGGTTAATCGTCTATACCTCCTAATGTGACAAGGTCTCTATTTCCACTTCAGAGCTAGGTGCTGGGCTTCAGGGCCTGATCTATCACTAACATAAGCCAGTGAAAGAAGGTCTTTGCTGCCCTCAAAGGCTATTGAATCAAGCCTTTGATCAGCTTTGGTTAACAACAAGTACTAGTATCAAAATTGTACACTGATTTGAACCACTCCAACTCCTAACTATACTTTTACACATAAAAGCTGTTGGAAACAGATGAGGTCTTCTCATTGTAAAACAGAAGCCAGCAAACTAGCCAAAAAAATGCTTTTCTATTCCCTGTAAAAAAAGCTCTGGAGGAGTGTGTGAAGGGAAAGGAAAGGAGGGGTTTTGCCCAGAAATCAGCTCTGGAAATAAGCGGCTCTCCTGCCCCAGCTGAGCCCATGTGTACATGGAGGGAGTTATATGGGCCAAGCAACAATATTGGGAACCCAGGAGATCAAATCAGCAAGGAATGTTTAAAAATAAACTTTTGATTCTGTTGAATCAGTAAAGTTTTAATACCAGCTCCAACCACATAGCTCACCGGGACAGCTAAAGGTGTCAACAAACACCAGCTAACAAGAAATACCCGACAAGCAAAACCCTCCTTTATTCTTTCTTCCATTTAGAAAACTACAAATAATCAATGAGTAAAATAAAACAAGAAAATAAATCTTTCAGCTAGTGACACAGTTAAAGAACAGGATTTTTATCAGAAATGTTTTGCCTCTTCTTATTGCTAGTTCTAAGCCAAAATCAATGACACAAGGTAAAATTCCACTTTCCTGCCTCCACATGCTTCATTTCTTTATGATTTGGCAGCTTACAGTGCAGACAGGATATCTGCTTGCTTTCTCATGCTCTAGGTCTAAACCTGCAAGTATCAGTGCTCTGTTCAGATGACAGTTAAAGCTGCGTTTGACTAGAGCAACCTCAGCAGCCCATTTCCATCATCAGGTCCCATTTCAATTTATTGAATGGCTGTTTCTCTCATTTGCATCAGGAAGAGAGAAACAGGATGACGTTGTATGGGCTCATGACAGGTGGCCCATTTTGTGCAAGATTCAGGAGTTTAGCATCACTCTGAGTCACAGCGATAATGGAGAATTTTGAAATTCTTCTCAAAGTACAATTAAGAACACTTTGCTTTTTTATGTTACCATACACAGCACAACAGACATTCAGAACAAGAAGACTTTTCTAAGCTATTAACAACATTTCTTCTACCAGCTCTTCTTTTACTTACTTCATTAGCTGAAAAAACAGAACTGAAACATTCCGCATATGGCTTGAAGTCCACTGGAGTCAACAGATACCTTTCACAGACACTTCAGTAGAATTCTGCCCCCATTCAACACAATACAACTCGAACACTTCTGAATGCCATCCGGTATAGCTTTAATGATTTACTAATTTGCTAATGTTCCAAAAGAAAACAAACAACACATGGACCCCAAACTTTGTTACTTCTGCTTTCTTTCCTACAGTAATTCTAACTGGTTTGCCATTAGAGAATGTATTCTGAAGCAATTCTATGACAATTCAAAGAAAAAACAGTAACTCACATCGATGTTTCTACTTTCTCACTCCTGAACACTATATAACGCACTCAGTAATTATTGTTTTATCTTCTGGGAAGGGGGGAGAAACACAACAAATAAAATCCCACACATTTCACACAGCCCATTTTATTTGGCAAATACAGTAGAAATAGCTGAGGATGGTGAGACAGCAGACGCTTACTTATTTGGGGAGGGGATTATTATACCCATTGATGTGAAGCTGGTAGACAGAATCTGCGCTACTCTGGAGATATACAAATAAGCGAAGAGTGGAATAAGAAGAATTTTTGTACTAGTTTTTGCTGTCTGAAGAAAATACGATCATCCATTTCTCCAGAAATGTTAGTAAGGCTTACAGGAGAGAAAAAATTATATGCAGAGAAATGCAAAAGAACTGTATTTATTAGAATATCTCCCGGGGCACATAACCCACATAAGACCTAAAAACCCTTCCACCTCCCCTACCTGAACTTTGAGAAAACCATGCCCAAGCTCCTCTGTGAAAAGTAAAAAGACTGAACAGCTTATAAAGCTTCCCCTTTTTACTAGTGATACATTACAATGACTTCTATTTGCATAAAACTAAAAACAACACCATCAGTTGGATGTAAATCAAAAAGATACCTCATCTTGTTCTTTTCCCTAACATCCACTTAAAAATTTCTTTTTGTACAGGGTTTCAAATGATTTCTTTTTTTAATCAGGGGAAAAGAAAATTGCCTCTAAATAGAAGGGGACTCTAAGAATACTTAAAATACATTGGAAAAGGGTTCAAATAGCTCAGGAAATGCAAGCTGAAAGAACACGTCTCAGTTAAATAATCCCACTGACCCAACCAGTTGTGGTTCTAGCCGTATTTGGACCCCTGCGGCAGTGGGACACATGAAGCACACAAATACAGACAATACATGTTTGTGGCCACCTCCTCAAAAAGCTTCTGAGTAAGTCAACCAACTTCAACCAAGTGTAGCAGAAAAGTAGAGTTTCAATGCCATCAAGTTCCTATGAGTTTCATAAAAACAGGAGTCATAGAGATGAGGAGTACCCTGGTAAAGTCCTTCTCTGAGGAAAAACCTACATTATGATCTAAGCTCTATTTCACATCAGCTAATCAACATGTAATTTCAACTGTGAAACTTTAATCTACAAACTAAATTTGTTTAGGTCCACTGCTTGCTGGAACTACAAGTACTAAAGATATGACTGCATACTAATAATATCACAAATAATACTCCTACTAACACATATACACATATATTCATTATGTAAATCCCACCACAAAAACTGCATGTAGTGTTTATGCAATAAACACAGATGGCATTCCTCTTCAGATCTCAGCACTGAGCTTTTTGCACAAGTCTCAAGATCTGACTGTCAGCATATGTTAAATGTTGTCTTGAACACTAGCTGACAGCAGGCCCTCTTCTTACCCGCACCCACAGAGGAGGGTACAAGATCCATATGGTGCACATATACAAGGAAAACAACAAGGATGTTTATAAACCTAAAAATAAGGAAAAGCTTTTGGCAGTATAGGTGAAACTAGTACAAACATCTGGAAGTAAGAAAGCCAACTGTAAGACTGAGGGGCTCGAAGCAACTTTCATTCCTACCTGGTTCAGTGCAATTTCTGACATAGAGCTGCCCCCCATCCTCTGGGACCTCAGTCGTGTTGTCCTCATTTGCTTGCAGTAGCTGTCTCCCACTCCATTTGTCATTGATTTCCACAGAATAGCTCAAAGCATCATAACCTACAACAAACAATCAAAAAACAGCAGATACATGAGACTGCACAGGAAAAGTGACTCATGATTCTGTTTGTAAATGTTTAGAGCACCCAAAACATTTGCATTTCAGACTCAGTGCCCCTTGCATTAAAAAGAGTGGCATTTCAAACCCCACTGGAAAGGTATGCTGCTGTTAGCTCTACATCCCAGCTAGTCCCCAAAACACAAGGAGTGTAGCGTATTTACATGGCAAGGTTTTGGTAGCAGGGGGCCATAGGGGTGGCTTCTGTGAGAAGAATCCAGAAGCTGCCCCATGTTAGATAAAGGTCCTGCCCTGGCCAGAGGCAGGTCAATAAGCAATATTGTTTGCGCCTCTGTGAGAGCATGTTTAAGACAGGGAAAAAACTGCTGCAGTACAGCAGCTGGGAGAGAGAGAGGAGTGAGAAGCAGCCTTGCAGGTGCCAAGGTCAGTGAATAAGGAGGGGGAGAAGTGCTCCAAGCACTGGAGCAGAAGTCCCCTGTGGCCTGCGGTGAGGCCCTTGGTGAAGCAGGCTGTCCCCCTGCAGCCTATGGTGTACCATGGTGGAGCAGGGTTCCACGCTGCAGCTTGTGGAGGAGACCATGGCAGAGCAGATGGACCTGCACAGAAGGAGGCTGCTGCCTGATGAGGAACCAAGCTGGAGCAGATTCCAGGCTGGAGCTGTAGCCCATGGAGAGGAGCCCACACAGGAGCAAAGGGTCTGGGGGAAGCTGCCGCCTGTGGGGGACCCAGGTTGGAGAATTTTGCTCCTGTGGGATGGACCCTGTGGTACAGACCCATATCTGGAGCAGTTCTTGAAGAACTGTTGCCTGTGGGAAGCCCACACAGGATCAGTTTGGGAAGGACGGCATTCCATGGGAGGGACCCCACGTTGGAGCAGGGAAAGAGAGTGACTGAGTAGGAGCAGTAGAGAAGAAGTGCTACAGACTGACCATAACCCCCATTCCCCTGCACCGGTTGGGGGGAGGAGGTAGAAGAGGGTGGATGGGGAGAAGGCATCTTTGATTCCTTTCTTTTGTTTCTCACTTCTCTAGCTTGTTAGTAATAGGCAATAAATCTTACTATCTCCCTACTCTGAGTCTGTTTTGCCCATTACAATAATTGTTGAGTGATCTCCCCATCCTTATCTCAACCCTTGAACCCTTTGTGTCGTATTTTCTCCCCCTTCCCTTTTGAGAAGGGAGAGTGAGAGAGTGGCCATGGTGGAACTCGGTTGCCCACTTCAGTAAAACCACCACAAGGAGTCAGGTCCATTCCTACACAACTTCACTTATTGAAAATGTTCATAGTAAAAGTGCATCTAAAATCTCACAAGGAGTTTTAAATGCAAAATCAGTTTAAAATTGAAGTATCTGTTGCCTGGAAAAAAAAAAAAAAAGGCAAAAAAAATCCACGAACACCTACACAGTTCATTAGCTCTGTAGGCATCTCACTGCTCTTCAGTACTACAGTACTTGCAAAAGTCTACTGAATTTTTGCACATGGTGAGAAAACACTTCAGCCACTTCTGCTTAGGATTGAGATCAAGCTGGCTGCTGAATGAGGCCTAAGAGAGGCAGGCTTTGACACAGAAGACAGGTAGGCTGCTCTGTAATCAATAATGTGCTCAGCAGGTGCTAGGAAAGCTCTGCCTGCACAGAGCACATAGCTTCATGTGCCTGCAGAGGCACAGCTCAGCATCTTGCACCATGCCAGGGAACAGGAGAGGGAGACTGCAAGGGAGAGGGTACTAAGGTGCAGGAGCAATCACCCTTTAAAATTATGTCTTGTAATAAAGGTTGGAACAGCTACTTTGACCAAACTGGTCAACAGGGACCCATTTCAATATCTTGTGTCCAATGCAATGTTCCAATTTCCATGTCAGTGGAAAGGCTCCTGAACCTGCTCCCCATGGGCCAGCCAGCAGCTTTACAATGCATTATGAAGCATTCATTCATAAACGTGATGTGCACAGCTTCCTTCAGGTTCTGCTCACAGAACAGAAAACAACTGATAAAAATAGCTTTACGAGAATATGGCCATATCTACCCTCAGAACAGTTATTAAGCCCAAATGCACAGTTATTCCCACCCAACACAGCCTTACTTCAGCCACTGAGATCACAGGGTATGAGGTCAGAGCATGCCTCCAAGCCACTTCAGAAGCCTTCCCTACTTCAAATTGTCAAGTATTTGAACAGACATCACATACAGACATCAGTGAGGTACTTTATGGAAAAAGGGATAAACCTCAGCCCAGCTGGTGTAAGCCATTTTAGACCAGGGGGTCTGAGTTTACTCTCTACTATGCCCCAGTATGTAAAGTCCTTCAAACTCAAAGCATGTGTGCATTAATGACTTCACATTTTCCAAACATCAGCCATCTTGCTTTTGCTTGCCAGTTTCCTTGCTAGTGAGACCCAGACCGGATTGCAAAACCACTGCATGCCATCAAACATGTTTTCAGCACTACACACAATTGCTGCTGAAAACCAGTCCCAGAAGTCTATTCCTAGGCCATCAGCCAGTGAAACAAGAATCACTACCTGGAAGGCAAGTAGCAGAGTAGTAAAATGGGGAGACTGGAGCAACGTGTCTTCAACTCTAGCAAAAGATGAATGAAGCTGGACTTCATTCATCAGGACTTTGCTGCAGAGAAGCCACAAAGAACTGAAGAGCAGATATCGAGAACCAAGTGAATGCAATTACAGCTGGGCAAGAGACAGACTGAAATGTTGACTGAGTGGGTACCAAAACCAATTTGCGTGCAATAAACCTGAAGACACATCACGCAATGCCACCAGCTCCCACCTGCAGCACAGCGTATCAAACTGCAGTTGTTCTAGGGCAGCTTCATGACCTGAACTCATTGACTGGTTGCAGCTGAACACTTCACTCTGCATTCTCCTGCCAGGCTTACAAGGTATGGGATGATTTCTGAAAATAGTATATAACAAGTAACCCCACAAATGTAACATACAATTACTTTGCCTCATTACTTCTGACCCTTTCCTTGCTTTACTCCCATCTTCAGCTTTGTAAGGTGCTATGAAACAAAGCTCTATTTTAGCAATGTCAACAAAAACAGATGGCTGTTTTCCATGGCATTCTTAGTACAACACTGGGCAGCCTTGAACATGTCATGTCTATCTGTTTAACTGAAAGGATATACTCATATATTGATTCCATGCTTCCTATATAGTTCTCAATTCAAATGAGGAAAAAAATAAAGTGTTTTTTTAAAGAAGCCAAGGCACCCACTTCAAGCAGGCACCTACATCGACCATCTTGCAGCAGAGACCTTGAGCCTGACAACAAACAACATGTGAAAGATCTCTATACACACCCATCCATCCTTCTGCCAAGCAGAACCGGGGCTCTCTCACAAGGACTTTGCTACTCAGGTTACCCTTCAAATACCTATCACTGATAACGTCCATGACCTTTCTCTTGAACATGCTCAGGCTGTAGCAAAGCCTGGCTATCCTGCCCACTGGGAAGAACATGCAGTTGTTTGTCCAAAATATAGGGCATTTTGAAGTGAGCCAGAAACAACAGGCTTGACTCTACAGAGGCTGCAGTCTGCACCCTGTAGCTGGAGACTTAAAGCCACCACTAAAACCTGACCCTTCCCAGTTCAGTCTGAAGGATGCTCTGAAGAAAGACCACAGAGCACTGGAAGTGAGACTCAAGTCTTGGGGACATGCCTCAGAAGATGCTTAACGATAACAGAAAAGGTTCCTTACGGGCCCCAAACCCTTCTCTTCTTGTCTAACTCATCCGATTGAGATGGAGTGGCCAACCTGAGACTTTCCTGTCTTGCCCACATCAAAGCCTGTTCAGGGCATCTCCCAAGTCACAAGGGAGAAAATCACACATAGCACAGGCAGCCCTAAGTACCTTGTGTCCTAAGCAAAACAAATAACACACTATTCTCCATTTGCTATGCTTTACAAACTTTAGGGAATGTTCTTTGCTATTTGTTTAGTCTGCGAGCATGGATGAGAGCTTAAGCTGTGAGTTAAACATACACAAACATCACTGATAGAAGTGGACTGCATTTCTCAAAATGAGCACACCCAATAATGCAACATCAGGCATTTTCCTTAATAATAAACATGCTCTGGTAATCTGAGCTAAGCAGCTTCGGTTCCACGTGCTAGCTGTTTTCAAAGCACTGAGGCTCCTCTCCCAGCGGTCAGAGCTTCACTGCACATTGCTGCAGGGAGGAAAGGTACGAGGAGAACCCACAAGGACTGCAGAGACCCAGAGGTTCCTGCAGAAACCTCTCCTGCTTCCTCCCAGACCTAAACAGTTGTTGGCCTCCAACCAAAAGCTTTTCCAAAAGAGGGAGAGAGAAAAAAAAAAAAAAAGAAAAAAAAAAAAAAGAGCCATCTGAGATTGATTGGGGGGGGCAGAGGGAGGATTAGTTTTGCAGTACCTGTTTATAACAGCTGCATTCAGCATTCACACAAATCGCAACTAGCAGCAGAATCTGTCGACAGCTGAACTCGAGGGGACGACCGCAACTTGCACCAGCAAAAGCTTTCCTCCCGCCACACCAGGTTTAAGCAGGCCAACTGTCCCATGGCAGGACTCCTGCCCCACTAACCCCCAAAGCCCATAAACCAGGGAACTCACCCGATCTCATCTCCAGGACAGTTTCAAACAGGCAGCACAACAATCACAGTCTTTGAGAGCAAATCTTTTGCAACACGTGCTTTTGGCTCCTCATTTCTGACTGCATCTTGCAATCCTTTATTCATCTGCCCTAATGCAAAACTTATGCTGACATGAAGCTTCCCATCAGCTGCCAGAAGTTGTGGGGCCCAAGCCCCTACTTTGCTAAACAAGAGCCCAATCCATTGATTGCAATATATGCTAAAACAGAGCCAGCAAAACATAGAATAAAAATCCTATCTTTTGTAGAAGGACTGTGAAAACAGCAAGGAGTAAGCAAAAATTCTTCAAGGACAAATAGCAACGGTTAGAAAAAGAAAGCCAATAGTTTTCTTTCTGAAGACAGTTATTCACAATTGGATGATTTTTAATGGGAAACATGTCAAAGCCATTTGTTTCAATTTCTCAGGCTAGAACTATTAAACATCTTGCATTAGCTATATTGTCATTTTGTTCAGGACAGTATCTATGTTAGACATTTTTCTTATTAATGCATTAGTTGCTGGATTTATAATACAATAATACTGGGACATTTTTAAAAACTTTGCTACAATAGCAGTTTTTTTCCCCAACCTTCTGTTCCATGGCATATTCCAAAGTGGGATAAATTTTTTTTGAACACCGATCACTGCCACAAGGTATTTTCCACAACTCCAACGATCTGGCACAAGTTTTAAATTAATGCCTCTGAACCCAGGTTCTAGAGAGCTTTATTTTTGCTTACTCCCAGAGATATTTCCATGGACAACTGGCACCCGGATCACTGTTCCCTGTTTTTGTGCCTGTACTGCCTTTCATAATACATGTAAGACAACGCAGACAGCGCACTTCCACTGGTCTTGCCTCTTCCAATAACACAGCGAGCACAGTAGCGTTTGCTTGCTGCAAAACCTTGTAGCTGCCAGGTTGGGGTGGCAGACCTATGGGAACAGGCTCTCCAGCAAGTCTGCTGATCTGCTCTACTTATGATCATAAAAATGAAATAGTTTGGAAAGAAGAACTGATTGAGTCACTCAAAGCTTCTAAAAATGCTCAGCATCCAGCCCTAAGCTCCACACGGGAACCCCAGAGCTCCTTAAGCTGTGCCAGATGGCTCTGCCTGCCGTTCACTGCTTCCAGCACTGCAGAAACAACCAGGCACATCCTCATTGGCATTTTTCAGCAGGAAGAGCACCATGTTACAATGTGGCACAGCACGCTGGTGCTCCTCAGTTAGGTGCTGATCCCAGAGGCCTCTTGGCTCTCAGCATCAAGCCACGGGGCCTTATCAGGCCAGACGTGCAGCTGGACCTTGGCGGGGCAAAGTGATGAGGTGCAGGCTGTGGACCCCTGCAGCAGCAAAGGTTCCCAGCTCGCCTGCAGCCACTTGGCTCCCCAGCAAAGAACATTTTCACACAGGTTTCACCAATGCTCCCACAGAGAGCATTGTCCTTCTACTGCCATAAAAATGAGCACAGTTGTCCCCCCCATTAGGGGCGTTAATTACTTCTGGTCCAGTAGCAGTGAGGGACTGTAGATGGAATGAGGTGCCGATGCCACTCTGCTGCGCACTGCATGCAAGCAGCACCCATCCCAAATACGGCACCGCTGTAGCGCAAGACCAGCACATATTGCAAGTTCACACCTACCATGAGGCCCAGCAACTAACACATACATACAGTCCCTGCCACCACATGAGTGGAGCTATTAGCAGCTTTCTCTCCAGGCTGCTGCTTTCAAACACTCCTCACCCCAATGCCATCATCAGATCAGAAGGCCACTGCATGGACCCAGCCATGAAACAGTGCTCATTTCACCTGATCCACAAAAAATATCTGTTACCCCATAACTAGAGGGAAAATAGAAGAAAAAAGTTAAGAGGAAGGTGAGGGGATAAATCAGGGAGTTAAGAGGAAGATGAGTGGATAAATCAGGGTCTTGAAAAGCTCTCCTGAACCACGTTCATGTACAGACACAATTCTACTTGAGTGCATCATAGCACTTCTCATTCAGAGTGGGGCTGAGTCAGCAGACAACACAGCCTTAGGTTAATGGGAGGATTAGAAAGCACTCAGGCACGATGTTCAGCTGGGGTAACTCCTTGAGCTTCAGCGTATAAACTGATCTACAGCAGCGGAGGATTTGCACCCAATGCCAGGGCACAGAAGCACAGTGGAGATGAAAGGCGCTGGTAGGCAGCGAGGAGCTGACAGAGCAGCGGCTGGCCAGCCAAACTGACGACGGGACAGATCTGTCACCGTAGCCTTTTAGAAGCACAATGCATTACTGCCAACGGCTTCGCAGTGTTGGCAGGTATCCTCATCTCTCACTGACAATAAACTACTTTCTATGCAAACTGCTAGGTCCTGATGGCTGAAGCCAAAAACAACACAGTTTTTCTGGAATGTTTGCCCTCCCTCCTCTCGTCTGTCCCTTTTATCTATTGTTTGGATGGTGGCAGTTTCGTTTTTTTAAGTTCTTGTTTTTTGAACCTGATGAATTATCTCCCTCCCCCTGAAGTTTCCCTACAGTGAATACAATAGGGAAATATTTCTGGAGAATAAAACACCTGGAAGATCCAGCTGCCTGCTGGTCCTGGCAGGTGAGCACCCGGCCAGCCCACATCCCCATGTCCCGTCTCCCAGGCGCGACAGATCTGCTGCGGATTTTCACAGGGTAATCTGAGCTCAGGATTGCATAAGCGTTTCAGAAATGGATTATCTTTCTTTCCTGTCTGATCTGGGGGATGTTCTCCTTTCAGAACCATCAGCAGCAAAGACCATAAATAGAGCATCCTCAGGGAAAAAGCAAAAATGAAAAAACTACACCTGGCTTTGAAGAGCAGCCTGTTCCCTCTATCTGATTTCAAGGCTGTATTTCTTTATCAGTGTAGGTGGAAAGGGTAGGGGAGGCACTTCGGCCAGGCCACCATCATCATCAATACTTGCATAGAGTGAGCAGAGCACAGAGGCCACACAGAAGTTACAGGCACACAATGAATAATCCAGGACCCTGCAAATAAGGCCTAGTCAGATGGCAGGCCACAAGGCAAGGAAGGTGTAGAGCGGAGAAGCAGCTTGCCCTGTAAGATCACACTGCTGGCCACGCAGCACAAAGGGAGGTGGCTATTCATAGGCCAGCATGCCAGGAAGAGCTCCTGGGGGTCCTGCAGAATACACTCATTTGGACGGTGAAATCCTCTGTTAAGGCACAGGCAGACGCTGAGGAAGAACACGGCAGCACCACAGCCATCACTGCATGCCCGGTGCACCAGCTGTGCCGCCCCCCCTCCCCAGCAACGTGGGCAGGAACACACTGTGACTGTCCCCCTTGCATGGGACGGGGCTACCCTCTGCGACCAGAAGACTTCTCCACAAACACTGATCTGTGGGAGAGACAAGTTTGTTTCACATGGAGCAGGGAATGGCATGCGGATGTCCCTGTGCCAGGCAAAGTGTCAGTCACTGCTCTGCAATGTTGCTCTCCGGCCTTTTCCACCCACATTGCTCCTTTAGGCAGGGCAGGAGAGCTCCAGGGGAGACAGTGCCCCCCACCACCCCAAACAACTTCACCTTTCTGCTGTCAGACAAGGCAACAACACCCAAACCTAAGCTCCTGAACAAAGCTAAAAAGGGGCAGAACCAGGGTCAAAACTCTCGACCCCTGCAGCAACAAGTCTATATGTAACCACTAGCAGAAGAGTAGCCACAAAACTCCCAGATGCACTTATATCCCAAATGCCTCTTGCTCTCTGTTGCAGAGATAAACACAACTGAAGTTAGAGATCCAGCCTGGTGTCAGGGCTGCTGGGGGGAACCAGCAGTCTGGCTTTTCCCCTACCAGCAGCTGCCCCAGCAAGGGTCTTTGTCCAAACCAATCCTCCTCTCCTCCAGCAAGAAGACCCCTTCCCAGACACCAGATGGGCTAACTATCCACGCCCAAAGGCCTGTTTCAGTCCCAACACACCGCATGGTATTAGCAAAGCATTGTGTTTGCACCCTGAGAGGAGCTGAACCCACCTGGGAAAAGCACAGGCACTGGCCCCAGCACCACACAGCCTCCGCTCTCAGGCCTGCCTGGGTGGGCTCCAGGCAGAGGCTCAGCAGCTGGTACTAGCAGAGCATGTGGGAGCCTACGCGCCCCCCCAAAGCAGCTTCTGGCCCCCCTGGCCGCTGTGGAGCCCACAAGCTGCAGCTGGAAAGCAGCACACTCAACGCAGCTCAGCTGCAGGCCATTAGGCTAAGCACACTCTGAAGGCCAGGTGACAACTCCACAGCTACCACACCAGTGGGAAGAATGGCAAAAATGTAACTTCAGGCTTATTTTAACTCAGGAAAGTTATCTATTGTCTGAAAATGAGATTTCCACATGCACTCTGCTCAAATCTTCCTCTATTCCCATCTTGGAGGCAAAGAAAACTTCAAGGTTTTCTGCAGTTGCAAGCGGATGGAGAATGTCTCCCACTGCTTCTCTGGCTGATGTAGGGATGAATGATAGGGGTAGATAAAACAGCATCTTTTGCATTGCTCTGCTGCAGAGGCCAGCCCTTTTTCTTCCCAAATAAACATACAAGAAGATTTTAGGAAGGAAAAATGCATAAGGAAGACAGGCATTAAATCTCCACTGCCAACACGACCTCTGAGCAGTTCTCTCCTCTGGCCCATGCTCCCTCCCAGCCATGCTCCTAGACCTGCTTGCTCCCCACAAGGCACACCAGACAATGCTAAATGCAGTCAGACTCCCCGCTGACTCCTTTTTTCTGCATTTCACTAAAACTCCCACCAAATCCCTTCTTGTGTCAGTAACCTTCTTGACTCAATTTACCAGCTCTCCCTGCTGCTGGCAAGCCAAGAGCACTGTTTAGAATCTTCCCAGGCCACTGTCCAAAATGTGGGATCCACACAAAGCCCAGTGAAGCCAAAATAAAAGGTCCCTACGACTTCAGAGCACAAGCAAAGAAACAAAGGGCAGGAATCACAGCAGTAGTACATTTTACTGGTGTTACTTTACGGGTGTGTTGTGGTTTAACCTGGCCGGCTAAACACCACACAGCCGTTCGCTCACCCTCCCCCCTCCCTCTCTGGGATGGGGGAGAGAAACGGGAAAGTGAAGCCTGTGGGTTGAGATAAAGACAGTTTATTAAGATAAATAAATAATAATAATAATAATATGTACAAACAAGTGATGCACAATGCAATTGCTCACCACCCGCTGACCGATGCCCAGCCCAACCCCGAGAGCCGGCCCCCCACCCTGTCTAGCCACCCCTATATATTGTTCAGCATGACCCCAGATGGTATGGAATACCCCTTTGGCCAGTTTGGGTCAGCTGTCCTGGGGCTGTCCCCTCCCAGCTCCTGCTGCCCCCCCAGCCTGCCCGCTGGCAGGACAGAGCGAGGAGCTGAAAAGTCCTTGGCTTAGTGTAAGCATTGCTCTGCAGCAATTAAAAAATCAGCATGTTATCAGCACTCTTCTCATCCTAATCCAAAACATAGCACTCTACCAGCTACTAGGAGGAAAAATAACTCTGTCCTAACTGAAACCAGGACAGGGCGGTTACACCACAAGTCATCCAGGTCAACCCTGTGCTGTATCAATTAGACTGCTCATCATGGTTTTCTTCATTCAGAGTATGCAGCAGGGAAAAAATAGCAATAATGAATTAAAAATAACCTAAAATTGATTTCCCATCAGTGCTACTTTTATACAGTTCCAAGACTGTGTGGCTGCTTGAACCTAGAAATCAAAGCCTTGCATGGTTGAAAAAGCAGTAATTCTGAGCCTCACTATTATCAAACAGATCCTTCTTTCTTGGAAGACTTGGACAATGCCACACAGTGAGAGCGTAATTATCTGGAGGAGACATATCTTTTAAAAGCAGTGGAAAATCAGTTGTATTCCAAACCTATATGACAAGGCAAAAAACTGATGGTTTTGGGGGGATTATTATTGTTTCTTTAGGAGATGAACACTTCCTCCTCCGTATTTACATATTTCTCACCTAATTCTTATCTGACACAGCGGGAGGAAAGATAGTTTGGGGTGAGGTGAAATGTATTAGTTGACTTGGAATAAAGAACTTTATTTTGGTTTGGCTGTTCCTCTTTTACACTTTAGTTAAATATAACAATATATATATATAAATATATATAAATATATATATATATATATAACACTTTAGCTAAATATAACTAACATTTAGTCTGAAAATGTAATAAAGACACACTGGGCAGAGAAAGTTGCAGCTCTTCAAAAAAAAAAAAAATAGAGAGAGAAAGAGAAAAGAGAAGAAAGTATGACTTTTTCCCACTTTAATTCTGGACTATACCAGAAGTGTCACCATAGCAGCTCTGCTTGCACAATCAGCACTGAATTCACCCTGCAGTTCAAGCGCCTCGCTCAAGCCTTGTGCAGCAGTTGAATCTGGCACAGCACCTCCCCATCTGATGGGATCAGAAAGATGCAGAGAGCAGGAGCAGAGCCTATTCCTTGGGGGGAAGGGACCCTTGCACCAATGGAGCAGGCCTGCTGTGGCCCCTCCAGTGAGCTGCACGCTGCAAGCAGCAAAAAGAAACCAGCTCTTTCGGTAGGGGAAAAAAAAAAAATAAAAAAGGTGCATGGGGGGCGGAAATAAGTCATGAGCCCTGGCTCCCAGTCTGATAACCAAACATCAGGATGCTCTGATGATAAGGCAGCCATCAGGAAAAAATAATAATAATAATAATAATAATTCAGACAAGGGTTTTTTCATGCTATTCTCCACAAAAGACAAAGAGACAAAGAAAAAAGGACCTTGCAAAAAATAAACAAGCAAGAGGGAAAAGGGAGCTTTTGTGTCCAATTTCAATACAAACACATTTTTCATGTTGAAAAAAATTATTTTTCCCTTCCCCCAGCCTTACAGCTCCCTTCCCCATGTGCTTCTCTGCAACTGTGCTACATAAATCTGGAACTGTTATTTGTTTAATCGTTATTATTTACTGCCTATATACTGCTGGAATCATGCTAGGCACTTCACAACATGGAGATGAGGTCTTAGCCCCAGAGAATACATCAGCTCATTTAACTCCACTCTACAGCACTGGAACTGGATTTGCTTTCTTAAAGCTCTCTATACAACATGATAACTTGCTGATAGCTAGATAATGAAGCCCAAAGCAGGAAATGGCACACAAAGGCCTGGAGATTATGTAGGAGGACACAGTGGGCTTTGGCAACCATCACAAATCACTCAGGCCTCACGCTGAGATCTCTCCTTTAAGTACGCACAGGCACAGGTGAAATTGCAATAGAGCTAGGTGCAAGAGCCAAGGCAAAAGATAATGAAATGACAGCATGGAGGAGATGGGAAATGTGAACCTACACTTACACACAGAGGTGCAAAGCTAGGGCTTAGGATAGGCAATACACACCAGACTCAACTTTTACCACAGAGAAGAGCATGCTGAAGGGCAGCCAGCTGGCCTCACAACTGATGATTTGCCACCTTCTCTGCAAAACTTAATTCCCTGCATTAACGTATTTAATTCCCTGCATGCAGGGCAGAAGCTAATACAAGAGAGCCACAGAAAGAATCAGCCCAAAGAGCTCAGAGAAAGGCCATGAAAATCCATGTGCAGTGTTTTAGATGTTTCAGGGTCCTTCCCTCAACCCTCCTTGCTGCCACTTGCCAGCAAGTGAATCTGGTCTGGAGCTCCCTCCACAAACTAGCTGCAAGCAAACAGCCCCCAGGAGCCAGAGAGAATCACTGTCAAAGTCCTCTTGGAAAACCTGGTTCTTCCACAGAGCAGACCCAAGCACAAGGCTTCATGTGCTGCTAGATCAGTAACTCAATTAAAAAAAAAAAAAAAAAAAAGGAACAAAGCACTAGTTCCAATACATCTTCCAGTTGCTATCAGCATCTCCTCTCTCATCAGCCCTTGACATTATCCCTTCTTGCCAGTTCTTCAGCCAACAAATATCTCCCTATGAATACCATCAACCATGACTACTTGGGGTCCCAGCTGCATGCAGGTTTCTCATTCAGACTAATCTATGTGTCTATGTGTCACTAAGCCAGGCTGAAAATTACCTTAGTGATATATATCATTTTCCCTATGGCACCTGCTTAATTAAATATTGAAAGCTATTACCTTTCAGGGATGCCTGTGCACTGGCTGTGTCCATTATTTATAACATGATGTATTCATTATGCATTTTATTCATTGTTCCTGTCTGCTGATCTCATAACTGTCCCTTAAAAACAATTTTGAACAATTAATCCTACCTTAATTACACACAAATATATACAGAAGCCCCAGGACATCTCTTTCTTACATTTATTAAAAGTAAGTAAATCTATCTAAAATTAAATCTGGGGAAGAAAGGGGCGAAGTGCCATGGTAGAAGCCACCCATAATAATGAACAGAGACGGGCAGGGACACTGGTCCCATGGCTAAGGCTCCTTCCCTCATCATGCAAATCTCAACAACAGTCAGCACAAGCAGGGAGGAGAGTCTCTCTCTGCAGACAGCACTGACCTGCCGTGCCAACCTGGAGTGCAAGCCCCTCATTCTCCACATGCAGGACTTCCCCGAGATGTAATTCATGCTGTGTAAATTCTGTCCTGGGCTTGCAATGCTACCAAATATCAGCCTGTGAACACTGGCAGGAGGGTAGATCTCTGGTTTTCACCACATCCCCACCAATGCTCACAGGAAGGCCACCAGAGACATCCCACAGCTCACAAGGGAGGACAGAGAGACTTTAAGTCCCAGGAGAAATTACGACAACTTTTTATCCCCCCAAAAATATTTACTTCTGGGGAGGGAAAAGGGACCAGAGCACCCCCCAGAGATGGTACCAGACTACAGATCTCAGAAAGCTTCTGCCTGTGTCAGAGCACAACAGCACAGTTACAGGGACACTTGTCTGATGAGGAACTTGAGAAAAAGGACAGAAGGCCAAGTGTAGTCAACAGCTCTACAAGAAGCTTTATTTTTCCCAATAAGATAGTCTTGTACAGTTTATTGGTGAGGCATGCTGGAATGCAGCTGACATCAGTTTCAATGTGCAGTTACACTGCAAAGGAAAATAACAGAATAAGAAAGGTTTATGTTAGTTCTACCAGAAAAATAATGCTCTTGTTGAGCCAAGCTACAACTACATAAGCAGCATTTAACAGCATAGGGGCAGGCTTTCTCTGGCTGCAATACAGCCTTTGCTAGGGTATACTTTTCAGGGAGAGTTCACTCAGGATGGGAAAAAAAAATACACTAATCCCCTCCCCAAACTCCCAAAATAGGAGGGCTCCCCTTTGTGCAGCCCTCTATGTGTCTGTGAATTCAATAAATTTCAGCATAAACTGAATCTGCAGGCAGCCAGGTCATGGTCAGAAGCACTGGTACAGATCACCAGTACTGCCATCCTCCCAGTCAACAGGTGTCACCACTGAGCTATCTCAGGTTGCCCCTTTTTCCTCCCCCAGCTAAGAGCTAGTCAGTCCTCATTCCTGCAGGCAAACCTGGCTGTCAAGTTCAAGTTCATCTTAGCACAGGAGTGCTAGCTGCCTCCCACACCTGGGGAGGATGTGTGTGCTGATCTTTGTAAACAGGGCAGGGAGGATATAGCTAGTGTCCTCCTGGCTTGTTTCTGATCTTTGCCATCAGGGTCACTTTCCACATCAGTAAATCAACTGCAGGACTCCTTCCAGCAAGAACCAAGCCGTTAAGTCCTGTGCATCTCTGCTGGCAGACCCTGCATTTTATTGCAGTCCTCTTATTCTCTCTCCCACTTTCATATATATTGTTCATTGAAAAACTATTCAAAGGTTGGGAAACAAAAAAAAAAAAGGAAACTAATCTCTAGAAACAATGAGAAAGCACCTTGTAAATTCTTGCAACAGCTTGTCTAGATGCAAACTAGGAAAACCCCTCTGCAATTTTGGGAACACTACTTTCAGGTCTTTTCTGAGGAGCCCTGGTATAATGCACAGGAAAACACACAGTCATAATTAATATCCATATTTTAGGCAACTTCACTGGCTTAACAGAACTAACACATGTTTATCACTCAACACTGGTAAGTCACACTTTAGAAGATTTTATCTTCTGATCAGACTCAATCACAAGTGTTCTGCTGCTGAGCACACCGGTCAGCTCTTTCACCAAGACATACAACTCAGAGCACACTCCCAGGGAGTACTATGCCTGAGCTGGGAGCCACACTCCCTCTGCCCCACCACAGGGGCATGGAGGGCATCAGAAGTCAGATTCCCATCTGGGATCTGTGAGTGGTATGGGTCCAGCGCAGACTTGTAACCACCTCAGGAGTCCCTGAACAAGGGATGGAGAAGAAAATGGTATGATGGTGTAGAGGTGTGTGGCAACCCACTCATGAAAGTCTAACCAAACAGACCTTAAGGAATAAGGTCTAGCAAAAGCTAGACCACCCCTGTCTTTTCTGATCTTTCCCCTTCCACCAGTGAGAAAACAGCACAAAAAAAGATAATGGTCTCTGATGCCATCTAAATATTCAGAAACACGGAAAGCAGAGAACAAAAAACATATGTCAATCCTTGAAAAAAACTTTCTGAAAACTTCACCCCAAAAACAAATGAGGACTCAATACAATCTTTGTCACCTTTGAAATCAAGAGAATACCATCATTGATTTCAGTAGACTTTAGACTAGCCTTGAGATGGTTGATAGTTACTGTCACAGGGTGATAGTAACATTAACCTTTCAGAAACTTTGTAGGAAGTTTTCTGCACCAAGCCTTGACTGAGGTTTGCAGTTTCATTTGCAGACCAAGAAAAAGGCTGCCTATCCCTGCAAGGGGGATACTCCCTGTCCAAATGGCTCTCCACATTCTTGCTCTTTCTCACCTTGGGAATGGTTCCCTATGTGCAAAATGAGGCACACAAAAGGCAGATAGATGCAAAGCACACGCAGGAACCAATTGTGAGCAGTGCAGCAGTATCTCAGCCTCTGAGAGATGAGTCTGGCCCAGCCCAATTCAGGCAACCACTCTCGTAGAAGAAGAGGATCTTTGTAGTAAAATCCCAAACTGGAACTTTCCACACTGTTTTCAGGGAAAGAAATAATTGTATAAAAAGTTTCTATTTTTAACCAGAGATGCTGGCACAAAAAGGAGATACTCTACATCATACCAGAATCAAGAGTTTGACACACTCCTTTCTTTATAAGGCTTTAAGAAATACAGGATCCTTCAAGATGCAATATGCATTCCTTATTTACCCTGAAGTGAAATTCTGCAGACCCAAGTTTAATCCACTGCTTTGCTGAGTGAGGTCACCTTGGACAAGATGTTCTGTCCAGATTCTCAGCTGGTGACAGCTGGCACTGTGCCACCAAAGTCAATTTAAACAATTTGAGACTCCAGTACTACAGTCCCTTGGTCCTCAGCCTGCCTACTCAAACAGCACTGCCAACTGATAGCAGCTTGGCTTCTAAGATGCCTTGGAAATGTGCAAGTGGTAGCGTAAGAGACAGGTAGTTAAATTCATACAACTCACACTGCCCTTGGAAATTACATATGTTTTTCACTATGATGAAACAAAAAGCCTTTGGTATTTTTGAAAAATAACCTTACGATCAAGTCTTTAAAAACAAAACCACCAATGCTGTAACTTTATTTCAGTCTGTTATGCATTAGCTTATGCAAAATCCCTAAGGATTTTAATTTTAACATACAGCAGTGGGTGATGATTGGTACTTTTTTCATACCTCTCCTTTTAAGTTTCATCGTCTTTCCAAAATCTTCTCTAACTTCTGCTTTCATCACCAGTGGCATGCAGGAGTGCTTGTCCATTGTACCTGATGCCAAATACCTGATACTCCCCTGCAGAAATCCTGGACTGCAAGAGGGACTTGGGATTCACCAAGACAGACTTTCCTCCCCGCCCCACCAGGAGGTGGTGAACCTCCCCCCAGCGCCAAGACATCTTCCTATCCTCGTCACGGAGGGCCTGAGCTACCCCACACACTGCCCAGTGGCCTCCTCTCCTGTAGTGGAGAGCCCTTCCCCTGCCCCTGTCCCCACCCAGGCCTCATGCTCCTAGGGATGTGCTGCAGTGACAACATCCAACACTGATGCCTTTGCAGGTGCGGGGACATGCCTGGCAGCATGGGGAGGCTCCTTGGTTCTAACAGCCCTGACCAATCTCACTGGGGCCTCCACCCTCACCCCACAGCTGAGCGGCTCCATGGCACTCAGCCCTGGGCCCCCTGTGCCTCCCAGGCCATGCTGAGGGAGATCTGCCCGCTCCACAGCACAGACGCCATGGCAGGCAGCACACTCACACACCCCACTGGTCAGGCATGCAACCAATGCTCAGCAGAGACCCTCACGAAAGCACCTCTCACATACAGCCCCACACAGGTCTCTCCCACCCTGGATGCAGCACCAGCTGCCTCGAGGTGCAGCTCCAGCTGCAGCACTGGCTGGAGCCTGTAGGACAGCTCCTGTGGCCACACGCCTTCCCTCTTAAGCACAATGAGCTTGGACATGGCTGTGTAAGTTACCGACCGTGTGTCAATAGCGTGTGCAGGAAGGACAGCTGCAAGCAACTGCAAGACTGCACTCCTGCAACCCCTCTTTGGATTGCTTTTTGATTTAAGAGGCTTTTACATTACTTAGTTATGTTCTTGGAAAACTCTTCCACTTCTAAACAAGCTTGATTTGTAGCCTCCTTTGATTTAGTGCAAGAACAAATCCATTTATTTGTCTTTGCAGTCAACAGTCAAATTAACTCTTTTTTTTAAAAAAAAAAAAAAAAAAAAAAGATCACCTCTTCTTCCTCTCCCTCCCCTCCTATGACACCACTGTCTGAGGAGGAGTCCCCACAGCTATTAATACCTTGCTGTGGGTATGACTGATTTAACCTGTTGAACAAGCATATCAACAACAAGCTGTATATAACATTTCCTTGGGCTGGAAGCCCTTTGAGATAAGGGTCTTTTTAGCTCATTTTTCATAACAGGGTTTGTGATAACCCCAGCAGAAGCCAGTACACAGACTGTGGCAGGATGGCCTCTGCCCAACTAGACCTGAGACACAATGCGTGTTCAGCTGAAAAACCGTAATCACAGTACCATATGTTGGCTACATCAAGTGACCAGTGCAACCAGCTGTCCAGCACACCAGGTGGGAAGACTTGATGGCACCCCACCACTGATCTCTCCCAGCTGTGCAGTTTGGTAAGGCTCCACAGCGCCCTCTGTACCGAGCTCTACAACAGCACCTCAGTATCTGAGAAGGGAGCAGAGCATACGTGTCAAGAGGATTGTGGCCAGAATCCTCACCAGCTCCTGCACGGCCTGGTATTTACCGAGCACAAAAGGATTTAGCAATTCTGTTTGCCACCACCCTGTGGAGTTGCACATCATGCACACCTACTCTTCTTTAACAATAGAAATCAAATGCCGTGAGCCTTTTAGTACACACTTCCAATTGACACTGCACAAAGTGAACGGCCTATGTTCTTCTGTCCCTAAAAATATATTGGTGTGCTCTGTTGGTGCATTCAGTGCTCATTTTAAAAAGTTCCTTTCTGTCCCATTCTGTGAGCTGGTAAAATAAAAATTGACTACTGCAATGAGGTGCACTAAGAACTGGAGGGCAGATCTTCTCAGAGGAAAAAGGAATGTCCATGTAAGGCTCGTTTTTCCCCCCACTTTGTGTTGCAAGATGTTCTGGCCATCTTAGGGAAAAAAAGCTGCCGAGTCCATCTCTGAAAGAGAATTATTTTAATAGCAGACCTTTTGGTTGTTTGTAATTTAGTTAGCATTTTTTGGCTTGCATATCAAAAAGATTATTTTCCTGTTTTTTAGCAGGCTCTTTCACAATTGAGCTATTAAAATTTGTTTGCAGTTCTTGTTTAAAAGGTGATGCCTGCTGCAGGAGCGAACACTAAGGTCAAGGCTTGGCATCCCACGGTTTCTTTAGAAGAGCATGCTTGGCATCGTCCAAACACACGTCCTTCCCCTCTTTCACCATCGTAACAGATAAGATATACTACATTTACACACAGCATTCTAGCTGTGCGCTTCTTCCTCAGCCACCAAGGGGACACAAGAGACTTCCAGCAGCTGATTTGTAAGGATGTGCCAGTGCGCTGTGGACAAGGCATAAATCTGCAGATCTGCACTCCACTGGGGCCTCTGTCATTCCTCTACTGGGAGTACCCTGGTAACTCCTCTTGTCTCTTGGTTTCCCCGCTCTATAATTTGAGGCTACACTTACTTGCTTTATTCCTGAGAAAAGGCTGTGGACCGAGGAACAGCTCGAGTGAGCAAGGATCTGGTTAACCTTACATACACATGAGCCTGCTTCAAGTTAACCACATTACTTTGCATGCTGCAAGTTAAGAACTTGCCTCCTGGATCAGGACCTATCTGCCTACGGACACACAAACATGGCTGTTATCCAAAGTACTGCACACACTACTGGAGGTATAGAAAGGTCAGACCAGACTGTGAATCTCAGCCACTTAGCACAGCTGTTCAGTTCACAGCTCAGCAAAGGAATGTTTCAAAACAACTAAATCTGTGCCTCCAAACGAGTCCTGACACTCCCTTGTGAATAAGAGCATTTTTCCTCTATGTAAGGTATATGCCCTTCTCTACACACAAGCTCACATCCACCAACACAGCACCTGTAAGCTGAAGCTGCCAAAGGCAGCCTGCAAAGCTGAGCGAGAGGATGCTGTGCGGCAGCAGACAGGACTTAAGACATGCTCTTTATCCCCTCTCTCTGGGCCTGCAGGCAGTTTTAAGGTCCCGAACAGGACTTGGGGACCAGCTGCTTCCCACAGGCAAGGCCTGTAGGCAGATAACATTAAATCCCACCTCTTTAATAGTCCCTGTTAGCCAAAAAAGTCCATATAAGAGAAACCAAGACCCAGCAAGTACTGTCCCCCACAGCCTTCTCCCTGGACACCACATCTGGACTCCTGTTCAAAACCTCCCTTTTCTTCAGAAGAACAGGACCCAGGACTCCTCCCTGGAGCCTTTGTGCAGAGCTCCCAGTCTCAGAGATACTGCCCAAAAAAGATCTTCACTTAAAGATCTTCAGTCCATGTCAAGCTGCAGCTTTTAATCCAGCCTGAGGTTGTCTCCAGTTGCTGGGGGGCTTCTGTTCATCATCCCTTTGTGCTGGATGCAGCTGCCCATTCTGCACACTTTCCTCCTTTGTCTTTCCTTACCCACTGAGACAATTAAACATAAAGAAACATCCTCATTTCCAGTCTTCTCAGCCTGCTTCCAAAGAAAAGCTTAACATCTGGAGATTGTACCCATTTCATTTTTAAATGTGAGCGTTATGCTGAAATCCAGCCATGCCTAGTATGAACACATTCACTGCATATATCTAATGTCTCATGGAGGTACAGCTGCTCCTTTGATCTAGCCGGCTCCATTGCAAAAGCAATGGAAGCCTCCACATGCTGTAAAAACACGAGGTGCAGTCTGGTGGTCTGATTCCATGGCCACCCCCATATCAAGGCAGCTTCAGTACTATCAGTTTCCAAGACAGCAAAATCAGATCTAAGTCTAGCCTGAAAAGACACTTTTCCTACTGCTGTAGAGTGATAATCATCTGTGGAAGACAAGGCAAGAAAAAATAATGTAAACTTTGCTGGGAGACAAAATAAAGGGAGATAGAACTGCCCCATAGGGGTTTCAAGTAGCTAACTGCAAAAACCCTACTCAGGATGCCCTTGGCAGTAAATAACACAAGGACAAGCTGTTGAAAGCTGGAGAAGTCTAACAGTCCAGCAACAATCTCATAGAAAAGTGGAGGCAAGACACCTTAATCCCTTCAGGAATCCATTCATGAACTGCAAATTACACACACTTACTGCTTTCAATTTCAGGAGTTCCCTTTGATGCTGTGAGTAATTCCACTTTAGTGCAGACCAGCCAGAAGGACTTACTCATTGAGAAACCTTATTTTTCCCAAAGCGTGTCTACAGGACATGATGAATAAAGCGGCAGGACTATAAATATCCTGCCCACACTACGACACACCCACTGCCTCTTCCCATAAAGCCACAGTAGTGGAAAAAAATAGGATGAGGCTACCAAAGGCTCCCAGGCACTGGTCTGACTTGACTCTTGGTGATGTTAAAGGTAAAACCTAGAGCAGAACAAAGCTTTTGAAAATACCCAGTGCTTTTTAAGATCTGATGCTTAAAGATTCTTCTAGAGAAGGGCATGGAGGAAAAGAGCCAAGTGTTTGTTTTTTTCTCCAAACCAGCATCACTTTAACTCAACTGTCTTTTTGCCAGCTGAAAACAAAACAAAACAAAACAAAAAAAAAAACTACTGTTGTGGTGTGCCTTACAACAGGTGGCAAAACATAGCCCTGTGGCAGCAAGATCCAGGCTCCCAAGGCATCTCCGCAGACACTCATTGTGCCTGTGGAAGAAACCTATGTTTTTGCAGTAACTGGCTGAAGGAGTTGCACTGGCTTCTAAGTAATAGAAGTAACCAGATGCGTCCCTCAGGCTGAATGCTCCATGAACCCCATGTGGTTTTCATTTGAAAAAAAAAAAAAAAAAACTCCAAAGTTTTCAGTGACAGGTTTCATGAGATCTGGCTCTTTTCTTTAAGAAAAAGAAGCCTCTATGACAACTACATTTGCTATGCTTCTTGTAGACTGGAAAGCTAGAATAGGTAACTTATTTCACTCCGAAGTCAGAGAAATGGGTAAAAAAAGGCAAAGCAAAAAAATTTAAAGGGGGGGGGAGCAGGGATTATTTCTCTTGCTACCATGCAGTTGCCATCAGTTTAAAGAAAGGAGGACAGAGACAAACCAGAGAAAAACGCCCTTAGAAGCAGGGCCACTTTGAGGAGCAAGGCACATTCCCCAGCTGCAGGGCTGGTGGCTGATCTCAACAACATTCTCCTATTCCAGGGCAGATTTTTTCCCTGCCTCAGTCCCAGGAGGCTACAGCCATGAGTACCTCCTGTACAAATTTGACAGGTCCAGCCGAGTCCTTCCTTCTGACAGTATGACCAAAAACTGTCAGTGCGACCAGGCAGCCTTCTCCACATTAAGGACCATTTAAGATCAGCTGCAGGAGGGATCTCCTGAAACAGGGCTTAGAGAAAAACAACAGAACAGGCCAGCCTTACCATATGCCAGGCCACCCTGACCTCGGGCACCACCCAAGGACTCTCATTCAGCC
Organism: Heteronetta atricapilla; assembly: GCA_011075105.1. Lineage (NCBI taxonomy): Eukaryota > Metazoa > Chordata > Aves > Anseriformes > Anatidae > Heteronetta > Heteronetta atricapilla. The sequence goes on from CM021733.1 coordinate 299,395, forward strand.
CTGGATTGTTCCATCACCGTGTCATTTCAGTGTGCTGATTTGGAATCAGACTTCCTTTATTTATCCTGAGCTAATTCTCTGCTGGGTTATCTTGCTGAAAAGACTCAGACAAGGGACACACAAATGACAGACCCCATGTAAAAGAAGGCTCCGAGCGAAGGAGCAGCCACCAGCAGCACAGGGCAGGACTGAGCATTTGCAGTTAGATCGGCACAGGCAGACAAGGAGCCACCAGCCTACCTTCCTTCACAGGCACTGAGGAAATAACAGCTGCTGTTTTTGCAGCCTTGCATTCACCCTGTTATGAACCATTGGGGAGGCCAGCAACCGTTTGCCTTCATGCCCCACTGAAGCCAAGGAACCACCCATTCCTGAGCATCCTGCATCCACATCCCGAGAACCATGATCCTGCAATTGTAGGCAGTGTGGAGCATTTACCTCAAACACAGCTCTGGCAAGGTGTCCAGCCCAGCACTCATCCTCATGCTTCTGCAGCAGTTTCACCAAGAGGCTCCAAAAGCTGGCTGGTACAGAGATTTGGATGTTTTCAGGGCACTTTGTGGAGACCCCGAAACAAGGCTAAGGCTCAGTCCAGCACATGAGCCCCACTGTGCCACTGCCACAGGCACAGGCTGAGCCCACCTTCCAGCATGTCACCCCAGGCACTCCCAACACACACCTGCCCTGCCAGCCCGAGTTGCTAGCTGGCCACGCAGGAGACTTTGCTCTGCCTGCCGCTGGTGCGAGACCTTGAACAAGAACTACAGAAATGAACAAGTCATTTCCTGCGAAGCCAAACAAGCTCCCTGCCAAAGAGGTCACATACCATGCTCTGGCCTGACACCTCTCCCTAGTTTATGAGGGTAAATTCCCATATCCAGGGGTCCAGCGATTACAGCATTACATCTGGGCTAGGATTACTCTCATGCAGTTCCTGCATCACTGAAGAGGTGAGGAAAACAACTAACTGCTCTTGTGCTTTCATTGCATGACCTCTAAAGTTTGGTTTGGGTTTCTTGGTCTGAGCAAACCTAAATATTCAAATGAAATCAGGGAGTTTTCACTTAACTCCCAGCTAGAGGACCAGGATCTGTCACACCAAGGGTCTTCAATGCTATTTTGGCAGTAAAGAGATCTTCAAGGAAAAGCCCTGTGAGGCAGGGCCCATGACAAAGCTGTCAGAAGGGAACAGCCTACATGGTTCAACCCTGTCCTGCGAGCTTCTCCAACCAGTGCAGACATGGAATGAGGACACACCAGGGCATTTGCTCCCCACCTTCCCCACAGTGCACAGGATCACATGGAGGCTGGCTATAAGCATGCTGTTATGACATGGATGCTCGCAGCTGCTTATAGCCCACAAGGACTGAGCAACTGCCATCCTGGGAGAACAGCCTGAGCTCTGGATTCAGAATAAGTCTCAGGGCTAGTCAAAATGCACCCAGCAGGCCTTGCCTCACCGTTCTGAGTGCTTCACTCCTGTCAAGTTAGAACAAGACTTAAAAGCAACCCAAATCTTCCATGCTTGAATCATGCAGGCAATTCCATTTGCTTGGATGTGCCTATCCCCATGAGCAAGGGCTGCAGAATCAGACCCAGCTTTTCCTTACCATCCTGCCAAAAACAAGCATGCACAGAAAGAAGAAAAAAATCCCACTGACTGTTGTTTCTCCTGCCTGTGAGAGCAACCTGGTAAAAGTCCTGACTCAGAAGCTTCCCTCGAAAAACCTGAATCATTGCAGTTTGAAAGATGGTCTTATGAAATGAAAGATCCTCTCCTCTCCACTCACACCTCTCTTTATGAGTGACATCTTAAGAGTCAGACTGATATGTGTGGGGAAAAAAATCAAAAAAAACCAAGCTCATACTTTGGCTCTTTCTGCAAAGATGGCAGAGTTGGGTAGAGTTTTGGAAGCCACTTATATTGTTCAAATTAATGAGATGGTTTTTAGAATTTGCCCTCAGCTCCAGTCCCATTTAGCAGATTGAAAAGCATAAGGCATTCCAGTAGTTGGCTACTGCATCTTGGGTCTGTAGAGCTGGATTTACTCTGTTATACCTCTGACTTACCAGTGTGACTTCCTTGAAGTCAAAGCACAACCACAGATTTACACTGCCTGGAAGAGAGAAAGAGGCAATCCAGCTGTACTTTTACTGCTAGGATGAATTTTGTGAACTTGGATTTCTTCTTAATTTACACTTTATACATTTTTTGAATGCCCGAGACTTATAGAACATAAAGGCCTCTGGAATGACCTTCAATATCATTACAACATTACAGCACTTTGCTATTGCACATCGTTTAGCACCAGGAGATCTCAAAGTGGCTTAAAAAGCAGGCCTCATTTTAGAGACCTGGCCAAACGAGACCCAGCGAGACCAAGTCACACAGAGAAGCAGCAGAGCCACCAGAAAAGAAACCCAGAGCTTGCACTCTGTCCTCCAGAGCCACCCACTCCCGACAACGCACCCACCAGACACTGCAGTTACCTGCCTCCGCACGAAGAACCCCAGCCTACTCCTTGCAGGCAGACGCAAGCACATCTGCCTTTGGAGAAGGGCTCGGCACCTCACAGCCCTCAGCAAACACAGGTTACCCATGACTTCAAAAGCTGCGCTCCTCTGGATCCAGGCTGTGGCTGTCTCAGCTGGCACAGAGATGGCAACAGAGGGGATGGAGACCAACCAAGAAAAACAGAAGCATTAAAAGCAAGAATATATCATCTAAAAGGTGATTCAAATGTGGGGTTGCTGAGCTGGCTGGCACCTGGACGCAAAGCTTTCACAGGACTGCTCGTGCCCTACTACACCCCAACAAAGCCCATGACCAGCTTCACGGCACCATCAGACTCTGAAGACCACAATCTGAAGTCCTCAATCTGCCGAGCCTGCTGCCCCCTGCAATCCAGCCTCAGGGATAGAAAGGGTGATGCAATGTGACACAAAGGCACTAAACTCCAGGCAAAAGTTTGCATTCCATCCTAAATCACATTGTTTTAGAGGAGAGAATTTCAAATCGCTAAATCAAAATGCATCTTTCCACCCCCTACTATGACACAAGCTCTAGAGCACGCAGGCTGTGACCACCACTCCTATAGAGCCCAGCAACCTGGGCCCCAGTGACAAGGCAGCAGACCCAGAGGGTGCCATTCAAAACTTCCATCTGTGCGACCGTTCCTCTCGCTGCACTTTTGGTTATGTGCTGCCACCAGCATGCAGGGGGCCACATCAATCACACCAAATGCTACCTCTCATCTAGGATTTATTCTGAGCTAGCTCTGGTCACAGACGTGAGATGCTCTCATGAACTGAATCAGAAGAGAGAGCCCTGACAAGAGCTAGCAGTACCTGCTGGGGAACACTCTGGGCAATTTTAGTAAAGTGGTGAAAAAATTTATCTGCGGTATGGATCTCTACAGTCTCTGCCGCGTTCACTCAATGGACGGAGCTCCCTTTCACATCAGCAGGAATACCATATTCAAGAAGAGCAAAGCAGAGGATGGGAATTCACACCACCCTTCAGAAAGATGAGCACTCCCTGTGCCCAGTTTAGAGCAGGTCTGAATTTTGCGTTGCCGCACCACCTGAAAGCGCATCACAGTGTGCGGGCAAGCAGCAGGCAGCTGGACTGCAGCTGACTCCTGGCCTCCGCGCAAGGCACATCAGGCAGGCATGCTGCCACTGGCAGCCTTCGCAGGGCTGGCACGCGCATCACTTGCCAGTGTACACCGCATGTGTGCCGGCAAAAGTGTACCTCAGTGCACACATGCACTGCTGTTTGCTCACGACAAGCTGACGTTTACCTTTCCTGACCTCACTTGCAGAAGCAACCAACCACCACCTTTGTGAAAAACACTGATAACTTTCAGAACACACACATAAAAACCAAAGAGAAAAATCTGATTCATTGAAGGAATTAAAGTCCAAAAACTTAAAAACCCATCCAGGCATTGTTTCGCTCCATAAAACACCGTGCTCGGTCCCAGATAGCGTTCGCTCTCTTTCCTAAACATCAGCGCAGCATTCCTCGCAGCACACTGGACACCCCTTAAGACGCGTCTGTTTTTTTAAAAAGCAAATTCGAGCTGCGGAGAGGGACGCGCTGCTCCGCCGCGGGGAAATGGCCCGGCGTGAGGGCTCCTCCGCGACCGCGAAGCGCGATGCCGGTGGGGCAGGACCCGCACCAGGACCGGGATCGGGACGCGCGCCGGGACCGGGACCCGCTGCCTCCCCGCGGGGCCGCCTCGTGCCGCCCGCCCCGCGGGACCACGCGTCCCGGCGGCACCGCGGGCACCGAGCGTGCCCCGGTCCCGACCCCGCTGCCGGGAAGTGCCGTGTCCACCCCCCCCTCCCGGCTCCCGGGGAACCCCCCGCGGACTCGCCCCAACGCCCCCAGGAGCCTCCCCCCGCCGCCGCCGCCGCTGCTGCCGGGGCAGCCGAGGGGCCGCGACGGGAGGAGGAAGAGGAAGAGAAGGAGGAAGAGGAGGACGACGATGAGAACGAGGAGGCGGCGGCGCGGCCCGGCCGCCCCCGGAGGTAGACCCCGGCCCCGCCGCTACTCACCGCCGCGGCCGGCCGCGCAGCCGGCCAGGAGCAAAGCCAGGGCGGCCAAGGCGCACAGCTGCCCCCGCAGCAGCTCCCCGCGCCGCCGCCGCCGCCGCCGCTGCGCCACCGAGGCGCCCATCGCGGCCAAGGCGCTCCGCTCCGCTCCCCAGCGCCGCGCCTAGCCGAGCCGAGCCGAGCCGAGCCGGGCGCCGCAGCGCCGCCCCTGCCCGCCCCCCGCCGCCGCCCGCCCCTGCGCGGCACGGGTGGAGGGCGCGGCCCGGCGTGACGGGAGGGATGGCAAGGCACGGGAGCAGTGGGGCGCGGAACCGCCCGGCCCCCTCCGCCGCTCGGGGCGGTTTCCTGGGAGGGCGAGGGGCGAGCTGGGCCCGCCGCCCTCCGCCGCGGCTCCCGGTGCGGTCATGGGTGCCACGTTGCCCCGGCGTCGCGTCCTCACCCCTCTCCTCTCATCCGCTGCGGTTCAGCGACAGCCCCGAGCGGCCCGGAGTCCCCCGACCTCCCGCCCGGGCGCACCGGCCTGGCCCCTCAGCAGCCCCGGCCCGTGGTGCGGCGGGGCCAGGCCGGGCACCGCGGCGGGGAGGGGGCCGGGACAGCTCAACCTGCGGAGCCGGCCCCGACCCACCCTCCCTCCTCCCCTTACCGCACCGCCGCAGCCAGTGCCCGGTGGCCGCGCTCGGACCGGAGGATCGCGCGCAGTTGAGGAAATGCCATCATCCCTGCTTCTCAAGAAGGGCGCCGAGGCTGTGTGACACGGCTGTCTGCGGGCGCAAAGCGAACCTCCGGCAGCGCCCCGGTTCAGCCCGGCGTCCTCGAAAGTGGAGGTACTGCGCGGGACCTCCGGGGCACCCAGCCCCGGCATCCCGACGAGTGAACTGCAGACACAGACAGGCACCGGCTGCAATCGACGGGAGGAGAGAGCATGAAGGCATGAGCAGCACTGTCTTCAGTGCAAACATGCTGAATGGAGACTGATGCAATGGCAGAACAGAAACCCTCCAAAAATATTTCAAATGTTTCATCGTTTCAAGTTACAATGCTTCTGACAAAAACATAGGCTACAGACAGCAGCATGGAGAATGCTTTGTAGTGGCGGCCCGGCCTAGCTCAGCAGCTCCGTGGCTCCCAGTGGTACTCACGAGTTGCTTGTGGAGCCCAGCAGGCTGCAGGGTGACTGTTCTGCACCCTGAATGGCCAGAGCCCACACCTGACAGGGCCACTGTGCAGCACATATTGCCCTGCCTGACAGTGAAACGCTTTTTGGCTGGAGATCCACCTTTTGATCACAGGAACATGCAAGAAGCCTGTTCCTACGGTCTAAGTATTAGCCAACAGTTGCTATGGCTAGATGCACTCAGATTCAGAAATAACACATCAGCTTCATTTACCTTGGTTAGTTACTAAACACTCATTAGTGGGGCCTCACTTTGGGGTTGGCCTCCCATTTTGCACTCTGCTTCCAGCCTGGCTCCCCCTCCTCCCCCTCCCCTCCTGGGGCTGCTCACAATCCTTAACTAAAGCAGGGTTGTCAGTTTTGAACGCTGCTCCTAAAGATTTATTGACTGTGCCCAGACACACAACTTTGGAAATGCTGCTGTCCCCGTTGGCTCTGGGTAAGCCAGAGCCAGTTCCCATCCAGACAGTAAATAGAGTGAGTTAACAGCTGTCCTAGGATGTAATTATGGAAGTAGTGTTCTGCTTGCATTGTTGGTTTTGTTTTGTTTTGTTTTGTTTTTCCAGGTAGGAAACACTCCCTTCCCACTGGCAGGGCAGGTTTTATGCTAATATGCACAGCCCTTAATACCCTGATACCTATAGTGCTATCAAACACTAAAATAAATCACCACAATTTATGAAAGACTGTGACTGTCTTGTTGTTTGCTCTTGGTTGATACCATGTAATAGTAATCATCCAGCTTTGGGGGGAGAGAAGGTTTGGGGGTGAAAGTCATTCTTGATGACATCCAGGAGTACTATGAGTATACTCCCAAGGTATTCCTTTTACATCTGTACCCTTTTGAAGTCTGTAACTACTTGAAAACATTACCCTGAGAGTCACCACAAAATCATTGGTCACCCTCACCCTTTTGTTCCACTGCAGAGCAGCTGGAAATACAGAGGTGTGGGTGAAAAAGAAGACCATGCTGAAAAAGAAGACCAGGAATATCTATCTAGGAAGTCTCTGTCATTTGGGAACAGATTTCCCACTCAATCACAAAATCATTTAGGAAATTCCTTACTAGTGTAGGAGACCCAATGTGCTACCTGACAGCTTGTGAAACATTTCCATTCCTGTGCAGTGTAAGACAGCGGAGAATTCCCTCTTCTCTCCCACTGATAAACCAGTGTGTGGGTGGAGCAGGTTTTAGCTAATCTATCTGCAGGAGGAAACAGAAGGAAGACGACTCGCTGTGGATGTTACTCTTCTGAAAGACAAGCTCTCACATTTATCTTCTATAGAGCCTTCTGCAAGAAAAGAAGGAAAACAACTAAAAAAGGAGCAGAAAGATTAACATGCTGCTGGATATATACCATGCTTTCTGACACCTTTTCAACTTTCTTCCTATCACTCTTGTTCCTTTTCTGACCATTTCAGTTTTCTTCAAGGAGCCTCTCCTCATCACCTAACATTCGAGTGGCAGGGGAGCTTAATGTGTCAGACTGAAGCCACCAGATTGTACCTATGTACCACCCAATTCCACCTCTTAAAAAAGTAATAATAATCTGCTGATCTCAGCACTTCTTGAATGCTAACCAGTGGAACTACATCTTAGAGACTTTACAAATATTGGGGTGTGGTGTAAGTAGCAGAATCACCACATCTTCCGAGTTCCTTCTCCAGTCCAAGCAAGGAGATCCTTTTTAGCTGGCTTCAGCTTCAGCAGGGCTGGGGAGGGGCACTGCACAACCCTCCAGTAACTAGTCACTGTAGGACAGGAAACCATTGCAGCTTTGAACAAATGCCTGTAGGCTCCATTCTTGTCACCTGGGTACCTGTGCATGGTGGGATCCCACCTGTAATAAGAACCAACAGACTGCCTGGCTGAAACTCTCAGATCAGTCAGGCCAGCAACTGGCTCTGAAGTGTAGAAAGTTAGCAAGGCTGACTTGTAAGTCTCTATCAGAGCAACTGAGGTGCCACAGAGAGGTTTCCTTTGCAGTGCTTTAGTGATGCATGTGGATTCTGCACAAGCCATGACATGGTTTGCTGCCATGTTAACTTCTCCTGGGAAAGCTATGGGAATGTTTTGCTGCAGGCTCCAGAGGAGGTCCCAAATAACTTTGCTAGGTCCATAGGAAAGTTCCCAGAGAGCTGACTCACTGAGAGACAGCATGATGCACTTTTGTTTTTTCCAGGGCCTTGTCACAGCATAAAACCACATAAAACATCAAGAGAAAAGTGTGTAAATCACAGGATACAGATGTGCTGAGATGACAGCCAGATGTGCCTTAGCAGAGTTAAGGAACAGTCGTGACTGTTTTGGGGAGAGCCAGCAGCTTTGTGTACTTGGCATTTTCCCCTGGAAACTGTGCCAAGTTCTGCTCTTCAGACCAAATAGAGATTTTCTTCTGTTTGGACTGGCAGATTATGCTCACAAAGAGCTTTCAACTCTGAAGGAACATATTTAGGACTAATGCCAAGCAGCATCTTTAGGTAGTCACTAGCCAGTGAGGCTCCAGACTGCCAGGTGTGGCGATCTCAGGCTGGCAGGCAGACACCCGGCAGCATCTGAGGGCAGCATTTCAAGCCACTTCTGAGAACACAGTGGGTCCCAGACAGCACCGTGAGGCTCTCGGGACAGCTGCTGCTGTCGAGCCTTGCCCAAGCTTCTGCAGTGCTATAAGATTATGTGGTAAGCATTGCCCAGGTCCAGAGAGCAGCCTGAAGGGTCTGCAGGGCAGAAGCTTTGCTGCCGTCACCTTCCACACTCACAAAACTGTTGCTGGAGACCCATTTGCCTCAAGCAGTCTAGACAGAGCAGAGGGAAACATCAGAAGGTTTCCTTGGGTTGGCTTTTATTTAGTCTGTGGCCTTACTTTTTCACCACAGTTTGTATGCCATCCCACTAAGGCTCTGGCTATGCAGAAGCCTTCACCATCTCATCTTACACATCAGCTGGTTATATGTATGCTTTAAGCAGTTTATTGGTTGAAGCTCAAGATTGAAGGCAAAAGGCTATCAGCAGGACAGTGATAACTGAGCATGATTGCTTTTCTCCTGAGAAGTACAAGTGGTTGGTGTAAACCAGCTGTTTAACCCACAAGCCTTAGTCACATATCCCCTTTGCAAACCTCAAAGAGGATGCAATTAAATACGTTGCCCATTACCACGGATGGTTACTCCCTCCTTCCCGAAGAGGATCTCCTGGTGAGCAGAAATGTTTCTACGAGTGATCCTCCTCTGCTCCCATGCAAGGTTAGCTGTCTTAATGCAATTTGCTAGCGATGCTGCTTTAAGGAAATCTAGCTGCATTGCACTGAAGCAGGTCAGGGAGCACACACACTCACACACTCCATCCACGGGCGAGCCACAGGGCAGTCACTGCCAACTGAGCCGAGGTGTGGGATGTCTTCGGGCAGCTGGTGGGCAGCGCCACTGGAAGGGACAATAAACTATTTCCTTTCAGTTGTGTGCTCCTACTCAGGGCTCATGGCAGTTCAAAAGGTTGATATGATTTCCATTTAAAAATGGTTTACAGTAGTTTGGGCTACACCTCTTCCCATTTGATTTAAGAGCATTTAAATAAGTTTGTATCTGCTTACATAAAACAGCTTAAGGTCATACCTTTGGATAATGCTGTGTCTTCCTTACCTAGAAGGAGGCTGGCAGTTCTCCCGTCTGAAAAGATTGGATAAATGCCTGTGCTTATGTGCTCTGGGGGAATTCAAGGTTTTAAGGAGGCATCACTATAATACAAAATTTACTGCAACCAGAAGGTGGCCCATCTCCACCCAAAAGCTAATACAACAGCCTCCCCTTCCTCCCAGGAGATGCAGAGGCCATACCTCTGACTGATTCACCAGCTCTCCAACCCAGTTACAGAAAAGAAGGGATGGGAGCACTTTGCCAAAGCACGCGAGCCCTGCCAGCACCACAGAAGAGCAGACCTGGCTCTTCTGCTGTGCCAGCTGGGCAGATGGTGGAGGCAGAGCAGGAGCCCGCAGGGATGGGAGGTGAAGAAGTGGGGAAGTACTCCAAGGTGCTGCAGTGAGCCAGCAGAAATGACAGTGGGAGGAACACATCTGCTGTGCACATGGAGCTCACCACAGTGCCCACAGCCACCCAACAGCCACCAGCGTCCTGCCAGAGGTGGCACCAGGGTGTCTCAGAGCTGTCCTTGCTCAGCTGAGCACTGAGGACCAGGAGATTGGCCTCTTCTAGGTCACTGAACTGGGGAAATGCCCATGGGAATGCAGAGAGAACAACTCCAAGCAGCATGTCAAACCGAAGCATCTTGCCTGTTCCCAGAGCACACGTCTGTAATCACTGTTTTGTTTCTCCCTCCCATTGGTGATGGTGGTGCCTGTTGCACAGGAGGGAGCAAAAGGGAAAAGCTCTCTGTCTTTCAGCTGTTTAGGAAAATAAGCAAGTGTGACAGAGCTGACTCCTGGCTTGCCTTCTCTCAGAGGCTTTTTGGGGGGGGAAGGGGGGGTTAAAGGAGGACAGTATCTTTTGGCTTTCTTATTCCTTTTTTTGTGTGTGTGTGTTTTCTCTGATAATCTAAAGCTTTCCCTGTCCTTTATTTTCCTTGACTGAAGATTCACAATTAAATATATTCATTAACAGAAGAAAGAGATAATGTATTTCATATATATGCTTGTCCTTTTTTGAGGCTTTGATATTTTTTCTTGCTGTTCTCCACTCGCACTCATCTCTAGGTGTCATTTTCCCTTTCTCCACTCGCACTCATCTCTAGGTGTCATTTTCCCTTTCTGAGGCCAGCCAGGGTGGGAGCTGAACAGGATTGGAGAGGTGCCAAGTGTGACTGTACTCCTCTTCTTCCCTATGGTGGTTGTAACCCTGTGGCTTAAGACAGTCATTAATGTGAACCCAGGGGCTTCACCTCCCCTGCTCAGGGCAAGAGTACCAGCCCAGCTGTGTTGCTTGGAGAAGGGGCTCAGGCCATCTCCCTGCAGAGAAATGCTGCTAACCGAGCCTGAAGGCTGCAGAGCCATGCCAGCATCTCCCAGGCTGGTGGGCACAGCGCGCATGCTGCCACGCAGGGACTGGAACTCTGGTGGTGGCAGCATCCCAGCACACTGCTGCGTGGAGCCCCTGGGGGGGCAGGGCTCGTGGGGCTAGCGCCTGGACGGGCAGCCTCCGAAGCGTGAGAATAGTCTCACTCCTCATCAGCACCAAGCCACAGCTGCAGCATGCCCAACCCAGGGGTCCGTCACTTGCCCAGGCCTGCCTCAGCACCTCGCTCCATCTGGCAACCAAGGATCCTCCTCTGCCCTCCACAGACACTGCTCTCCACTCGCCATGCCATGCAGAGGCTCGTCTGTGTGGTTAAGCCTCTGCTATCTGCATATCTTTGGGAATATCTTGTATTTCAGTGGTGAGGAGAAGTAATTATTGAATTGAATCTGCAAAGCATGAAAGCCAACTAGGCTTCTTTCAGGATGAAAGAGGCAATAAAAACGTTGGTATTAATAGAAAAATATTTGTTACTTCATGGGATATCAGGGCTTCCTGTGGTTTGAGGTTACGCCTTGCATAGTTTGTTGCTGAACGCCTTGGGATGACTCTGCTTTCCTCTTTTTCTTTCAGCAGCCAGCTCATTCGCTCTCAAACCAATGATACGGTTTGCACGCAGGGCAATTCTGTATCTCCTTATCGCATGTCCTCTTGCACTCTGCTCTACTTCTGCAAGCACGCGCAGGTGCAGAAGGGGCTGGTAGGATGCCTGCATGCATCATGCCTTGATGAAAGGCTGAAGAACAAAATGTGATCGATAGAAAAGCATATTGAGAGCTGCTATTCTACTGGCCTGATAATAGTAGAAAACATCAACATTTGAGAAAGTAAAGGGACCAAAATTCAAAACCAAATGCAAATGAAATCCTGTTACACACAGTGAAATTAGCCTGAAGGACCCATTGCTCCAGGAAGTTGGTTTCAAGGCCAAAAAAATCTCTGAAATGCAAAAGAAGGTTGGCTCAGTGTGTAAACATCTTAAATAGCAGTGTCAGAATTAATCCTAACATTACGATATCCAGAGTTCCCAGTTTATAGCTTGTCAGATTCCTAGAAAAGAAAGATCATCCAGAAATCTAATGTGAAGTTCAGGTCACCCCAGGTCCATCTGCATGTTTACTGCCAAAAAACTCCATGGTGCTCAGCAGTGGTGCAGCTCAGCAAACTTTGTCCTCCTCAAGAGCCCCATGGGTCCAAGACAACCAGAGAGCTGCAGAGTGGCTCCAGGGAAACATGTGGTGAGGTTGCCACAAGGACCTGCCAAGAGCACCATGCGTGGTACATGTTCTCCCTTCCCTGGCCCTGCTGTTGATGCTCCTACTAATACAGACAGGGACACAGCTGGTCCTTGCCACAAGGGTACAGTACTGACCTATGCTGTCCACCAGGACCCCTTCTGCAAAGCTGCTCTCTCACTGGCCAGCCTCAGTCTGTCCTGCCTCGGTCAGTCTGTCCCAGGTTCAGGACTTGGATCTTGCCTCTGTTCTGCCCCATGAGGTTCCTGCCTGCCCATTCCTCCTGTATATCCTGGTCCCTCCCAGCAGCAGCCTGGCTTTCCAGCATGTCAGGATGGGAGCATCCTCCAGCTTGCTAAGGGTGTACCCTGGCCACCATCTGGGTCCATCATGAAGGTACAAAGCAGCACTGACACTTGAGGAATGCCTTCTAACAGCCCCCAGCTGGGTGCCATGCTGCAGTTCAGCCAGTTCTTCCTTCTTAGTTCATGTGCTGAACAGCAATCTGAAGCAAGAAGACTGTAGGAAATGGCAGCTCTCTTGGTACAGATTCAAACTGCACCCCCTTCACTGACCTATTAGCAGTGGTCAGTGGTTTCCTGTTATTCTACAAAGGTTAGAGGAAGCGAAGAGCAATGACTACTCAGCACACACTCCAATCCCAGGGTGCAGTAGTGTCTGTTGCTCAGCTTGGCATCTCCAGCAAGTCATGGCCAAGGGCCCTTCCCAGGATCCTTACTGCCTTGGCCCTGCAAAATCAATCAGCTGCTTTGTGGTAGCTCTGGCAGCCTCTCCCAGGTTGTTCTGTGTGACTTTCTTTCAGGCATCCAATAATTATTCCTTTCCTACTTTCCCCATGCTCTCAATGGTGTTTCTGGATTTAGTGAAGGTTGGAAATTGCTACTGCTAGCAGCAGAGGAACCTGTGGTCTGCAGGAGGAACATAAAAGCTTTAGAGCCCAGGGGCTGTTTGTTCCCTTAGCAGTGGAAGGACCTGTATGTGGCAGAGAGCTGTGGGCTGATCTATGGGTCTATATCCAAAACCGGCTCATCAACACTTAACATATTAGCTGAGGCAATCAGATCGTGGTACTGCAGCTTCATCAGCTTCATCACATAACTCCCAATTATAATAAGAAATGGTGCTGCTTGGCTGAATGAACTAAACTAACTGGCTCAGCTGAAGTAGCTTAATTAAAGTCACTGGAAAAAAGTAGTGCTCATCTTTTCCAGTGGGTAGATATGTGGTTTAATGCTTATCTCCCCCCTTCCCTCTGCTTCTAATTCCAGATACAGGAGAAGATGGAGAGAAGTTCATGTAGGAAGCCTCATCAGGATCATAAACTGTGTGAAATGTAAACTTTACTTGTAAACATACTCCTTGACAGAATTTGTCACTGGTTGTCAATAGCTGAGGCACAAATGTGTTCAAGTACTAATCACCAGCTCGTGATGTGACTCGAGCTGGAGCACAGCTACCCTGGTGGAAGGACCAGACATGCCTCCCTGCAGATACTAGTGGGGCAGCACACCTGTGGCACTCTGCAGAAAGCCGCATTTGTTGTACAAGCATCACTTGGCTTCCAGAATAGGCAGGTAGATCATACAAACACTTAAAATTCTACTCGGACTCAGTCCTGGTGCCTTTCCAGCCTCTCTCAGTTACCAGGCAATGCATCCTAGAGTGTGCAGGTTGCTCCCAGAGACATCTAGTGAGGGGGCTGAGTAATGGAAATTAACACAACCACCCAGAGCACATTTACCAAGGAACTTGCCTCCCATGCTATGTGTGAAAGAGGACTTTGAATATCTGGTCTTGAACATCTATACCTCTACCAGCTTTGTTAAAATCATGCATGTCATTTTATGTGGTGAATATCTGATTTATTAATCTTATGTTGAATTATACAACACAGGCTTAAACACATAGGAACCTTGCCTCCTCTAGCAACGATCTGATCCGATGCATCAGCTGTAACCTCTGCAAAGACATTCCACTAGGATTCGGGGCATTTCACCATACTGAAAACCCATATGCATTAGGCATTGCCTAATTGCATGCTGGCAAGGCAGGAGGTGACCAGGAGGTGTGAGCAGGTGCAAAAGTGAAGTGACCATTAGCTCCCACTGCACCCTGCCTGTGGCCCTGCCACCAGGCCACATCCCACAGGCCACATCCCGCAGGCCGCATCCTGCAGTCTGCCCAGATGTGGTGCTGCCAGGTGAGGACAGCATTCACCCTGTGGGGCCAGCCAGGCCTCACTGCTCTCCCACAAATCCTGCGTCGCACAACACCATCCCACTTGTGTGACTGCCAACATCTCATCTCTGTCCCACCCTTCACAAGGATTACCAGTTCCCAGACACCTCTTTCAGGGTAACCCCTTTCCATGCCCTTTACCAGCAAGTGGAGGAGTGGGGTGTGCTGGCTCTGGTGGCTGTGTTAGCCTTGCAGGTTCCTAAGGGCTTCAGACATTCCAGACAGGTCAGCCCCAGCACCACTCACAGAGCGGTTTCTTTCCCCAGCTCTGGGTGGGAGCCGTCACAAGTTGTTTGAAGTGACCCTGCAGTGACATGGCTACACTTGGCGAAGCTGCGGTCTGGGGCAGACCACAGGACAGTCACATGAGAAGGAGACATGCATCGACCATGGCCGAGCCAACAAGCAGGGCAACTGTGAGAGAGTTGCTATTAAAAAGGAAAGGAGCTACATCACAAAATGCACTTGCTCTCTCATTTGTTCTAATGGCAAATTAGTCCTAATCATTTTTTGTAATACTTACCACCCTGCAACATAAATGACACATACATCAAGTTCGTGTGCATCAGGGCACTGCATTTTGTAAAAATGAATACAAGACCCATGATCTGTTAAGCAAGGCAGGACCACGAGTCACTTGGTGAACACCATCCCCTTGCCGTTGTGCAGAGCCCAGCAAGCAGAGGCTCTATGGGGGCGGCTGCCAGGACTTGCCATGACCACAGCCCAAAAGCTCAGCAGCACATGCATCCCAGCAGCCCCAGACAGGAGATGGAGTCCTCAAATTATGTGCATTAAACACAGCTGAAGGGATAGAAAAGGAAGTTTCCAGTGGGTATGTTTCAAATTCTTGTCCAAGATACCATATTTTTTCCTGAATATACATGGTTTGTATTTCTATTTCTGTTGGCAATTTAGAAAGAAATAAAAACTCACCCAGACCATGACTTAATTTCTCCATATATATATATATGTATATATATATATACATATATATAAATATATATAAATATATATATATATATATATATATTTAATTTCACACTTTGGGGCCTATCACTTGTCTGGCACAAATGAGTGTAATTCTGCTGGCTGCCACAGTACTGTGTGCCCAGTAAAGCTGGGTAGGCTGGACAGCAGTGCAAGATATTACCTAGACAGACACACTCAGGAAAATAATCTGAATTAAGTCACTACTTGACTTTAAAAGGATTAGCTAAACTGCATTCAATCCCTCAAGAGGAAGTTCTTCAAAAGCAAAATGACCTAAATTTGATCTACCTCTAGTCATTTCCAAACTTAAACAATATTAAGTCTGCTTTAAATCTGACTAAGATTGATCCCTGGAAGTTAAATGCAGTTTAAGGAATCCACTTAAATAGGGAAAAAAAAATCAAAGAAAATACTCAAAAGCAGCTGATATTAAACCACAAATTAAAAAACCTCCTTGTCCATTACTTCATTAGTTAATGCTTGCTGTTAACAGCAAACTTTTTTTTTCCTCCTAATTGCCTAAAACAAAACTTGACCCTAGGCAAAGAAATTCAGAAGAGAAAGTTAAATTTCTGTTGGGCATCACTGTTTCTTTGTTTGTTTGTTTGTTTTCAATAATCCAAACAAAACAAAATGGTAGACTCCTCTGTTTCCCATGCTCAGAAACATTTTTAGGAGAGCAGCTCTCTGTCAGCTGAAGCTGGTGTTGGCATGCGAGGCACAACCTGAATATCTGCTCCAAAAGGACACAAACAGAGATGAAGACAACATTGGCCATAGAAGTACTGAACCATCAACCAAAGTGAAATATGATTCATTGAGAAATACCATAGCCTACAGACCACGAGGAGGTTCACATCACAGGAACCCTGTTAGATCCTTATCCACCACAGAATGAGACCTTCTCAAGATGTAAAGAAAACGTAGTCTCTGTTCTGTGATCAGCCCTGTCCCACCTCTGTGCTGGAACCACAGGAGGGAGGACATGTCCCACTGCTTGCACGAGGTCTGGGACACAGCACAGCAGCCATCTCGGCAGTGTTTTGCAGAGGGACCTGCACCTTCTCTTCTGCAGTCCATATGGGGCAGTTGTCAGCGGACTTGCATGTAGAAGAGCTGCTGCTGAGCTCCTTTGACAGCACAGCACTGCCCGGTGAGCCCACAGAGCCCTTAGATGAGGACTGGCTCCTACCAGTCAGCACCAAGGCAGCTGCAGCAGGCATGAGTCTCCTTGCAGAACCTCATGGCACCACTGCAAGCTTCAATAAAGGTAGGATCCCCCACTTCATAAAGGCCACCAACAATAGCCAGATCCCTCATGCACAATAAATAAATAAATAAATAAATGTAGGTAAAAAGAGAATATATCTCATATCTCATTCTCTGGGCTTCTTAGCCCAGGGATAGATGGACCTAACTACACATGCTGATGCTGATGCTTTATGCAAAACTTCAGCTGGAAGACGAACAGTCCCAGCTGCAGGAGGCATGGATAAGCCTTGTCATATAATTGATCCAACCTTCTGGTTTTTTGTCCATAGCACAGTGCTGATCATCTTCTGGTGTCACCTCAGCATTTTCTCCAGACTTGGAATATTTGTGTCTTGTATTCCTTGGAAAAGAACTAAGACTATACACATGGCAGAGCACACATGCCATACACCCTACTGACACAGAAGTTCAGGGACTTTTTATCCCCACATATTTAACTAAGAGGGGTCCTACACATACTCCTGCTATGCAGCTGATTTGCATACACACACCAGAAAAGTCCACAAGACCAGGGTGCCCAGTTGTCCTGTTAGAAGGAAATCACATCATCTCCATGTGTTGGATCATCCTGTGATCATCCATTGCAACCAAAATTGCCCAAATTTCTTAAATATTGAGGGGGGGGGGGGGGGGGAGAAAAAAAAAGGGTGTACTTGGAAATTTGAGATATTTTATCAGAGGGGCTAAAGTAACTTCACAAATGTTGCCATCTGCCCACTCAATGGTATAGAGATGTCACTCATAATTTGCTTTTACATAGGACTCCATAATGTGACAACTTCATGGCCCGGAACTGGGCCACCCAGGCTGTGCTCCTGTAGAAATTGCTTTGGTGTGACAAATCCACTTTGTCTTTTAGAAGCTATCAGATTAGCACTCAAGTATTCAGTCAGCTTCTTGTTATGCATTTTGTGGTATTCTTCTGCAACACTTTGGATAATTGCAGGTTATGTTGTTAATTAAGGAAGTAAATGAGCCCTCAGTTTCCATTCCTAGCAAAGCAGTAGAATTACAAAGGCAACCGTATTTTAAGTAAATAGCCAACCTTTGAAAGAAGACTCTCTGGTGTTCAAGATAGTGTTTTAGCAAGTTAATTATCCACTACACCCCACTTTTGTTATCTGGTAATTCAGCAGTTCCATTAAAACCCTTAGGTAGGGGCTCCTTCCCTCTCTCCCACGCTGCCAGACCTGCAGGGATCACCCGTCAAGGAGGAGCCAGGGCTGCACACCCCAGTGCCCTGGTTGCTGCAGCAGGGAAGGCTCTCTTTCCCCCGAGGCTCTTCGGGGGGAGGAAGCCTCATTCTCCGAAACCTGAGGACAGGATGGGGCGACACAGAGAGCCTTCTCCATTCACTTCACAACAGTCGCCATGCTTCTCTGGCTGAGGGTGCTCGCATCCAAGCACCAGATTCAGAGATCTGCTGAACTAGCCGTGGTAGCACAGCAGTGGCTTGCCTTGTGTGTGCATCGCCCTGCCTTCCTCCCACGAGCAGCAGCACAAGTGTGCGCTGGCACATAGCTGGGGCTATGTGGGAGAAGACAGGACAGCAAAGCCACCACTGGCTCAGACCTCACTAATGGCTTGGACAGTGTGAAACTAATCAGTTGTAACTCTAATGATACCAAAGAAAGAAAAAAACACACACACACACACACCACCTCATCCACCTTTCCTGACATGCCATTTAAAATGTAAAGGTATTGTAAAGGTGAAGCTATTCAAGTAACTTTATTTTAATAATCAGCTAATATACTGTTCCTAGCATTTTGAGATATATTAATGACACTTCCCTGTGTTTGCTTCAAATTAAAAATCCACATACATTCCTGCAGCATTGTTATTTATTTTCCTTAACAAAGCCTCAGTAATGCAAAATCAACAATACTCCACTGCTTTCCAGAAATAACTGCCCTGTAATTTAGTCTTACGTTCTTTATCTTTCAATGATTTTTTATCAGACATTTAGAAAGCATAGATGCAAATATTTTTGATTTAATTTCTTTTCAGCTAATCACTAGCATAAGCCATACTGTGTTACTCATCAGCTTACCAGCATTTGTGAGGGAATCTTGGCTACAACAATATCAACTGAATCACAGAAATAAGCAAATCACTGCACCTCAAATAAAAACATCCCTCAATGCCTAAATTGCATACGCCAAGCTGGGATTTGTGTATTAAAAAGCAAAGAAATGAAACAGAAGAAAGTTTGCAGTACTGACTTTGGAGTTGCTCATTTCCACCCCCCAAATGCTTTTAAAACTCCTGCGAAGAGTATTTTAGAAAGTGCACAGAATAACTGTCTTGAGAGGACTCAGATGTTCAGAAATGGATGAATGCCAGCCAGAACCACAGTGAGGACCTGTTTGTCTGTCTGCCCACTGCAAGCACCACCATGCGAGGGCCAAGGTGAGTGGTGGCTGCAGACTGGTTACCACCAGCACCGCCTGCCTGCGGCCAGCATCTCCAGTCTGGCCCATGCCCATGTTTGAAGAGCAGCATGGATCATTCCTGCATGAAGTTTGCACCATCATCCCGCTTCCCAACCGGCCCGGCCCATTAGGGTTTGCTGATTGGGTGTGCAAAGCTAAGGAATAGTCTAACCATGGGGTAAGACAGCCTGATATGTGCATCTGCCTCCTAATTTTAGAGCCCAGTTATAGTCATTTCACTGAATTCCCATGCTGACCCACTGGGAAGAGAGAAAATTTGCATTTTTTATTTTTAAATAAATAAAACAAGCCATATACTCCACTCAGTGTTATCTTCTGTTGGCAGAAGCTTTCCATTATTCCCCCAGACCCTTCAAAGAGGCATGTGGTGATCACTGAGCTGTGCCTCACATGACCTACAGCAATGCCAATGGACAGTGGGATAGGATAAAAATGTGTTGACTCATTTTCCTGTAGTTTGCATCAGACACTGCATTAGATGGCAAACAGTAGGCTGAATAAGCTTTAGGTGATGTTTCACAACTGGGTGACTTCCCGAAACCTGGTAATGAACTCCTGTAGGTGAGCTTGTTGTGCTGTATTTGCTGTCCCTCCATGTTTCCTCTGTGTGATGTTATCCATCAACCCCTTACCTATACACCATCACATAAATATCCTTTTCTAAGTGTGTCTGTCTAGGAACAAACTAACTTTGGTTTACAAACAGCAGCAACACCCCAGCACTTGGACCTGCAGGCAGTTTCTGTAAACAAGCATAATAAGATAAAATCATTGCTCAGACGGGAGAACTTGTGGAAAGAGGAAAACATATTTTAGAAAAAGCAAGTGTCACAGTTAAGATTTGGATAATCCATCAACCTAAATTTCATCCTCTACATATTCATTTGTGTATCCATCATTTACATCCTAAAACTATTTTCCAATATTTTTGATTTGGGAGAAATAGTTCCCCAAAATGACCCTTTGGAATGAGCAGGATACACAAAGAACTCCACCCAGCGCTGATGCCATCATTTTGCCAAACCTACTAGTTCTGCACACACTGCATAGCAGCAGCACCAAGTGGTAAGCCCGATTGCAGTGCCTTACAAGTTCACAGCCTCTTGGAGACATCCACTGAAATCTGACTGGGCAGTGCAAGTTTCAAGAAACTTCTCTGCAACTCATCCAGGTAAGAATATTTATATACACATATACACAAATACACACATGGGTATACACATACACGTGTGTATATACATATACCTGATTAGCCAATGCCAGTGGGAGGAAGCTGCATCAGATGCTGAGCTGGAAACAATTATCACAACTGGTGTCAAAAGACCTGTCCACATTCAGAAGGATTGAGATTTTGGCCCTGTCATTTTAGGCTGAAATCTAAATTTCCAGTGAACCAGGGTTTTCTTGGATCTGTCCAGGTAAACTAATGTTCCTGCACACTTCACTGGCAGAAGATGCTGCCTTCAAGCTGATGACTCTGCTGTTTCCAGAGTCCACATCCTAGGGAATATACATACGGTCATCTTAGACATTTTCCATTTGTTTGGCTGAAGTCTGTTGAACTTCATGTGCCTCACATGAAAAGTCTTAGAGTCAATAAACAAACTGTTTTTTGTTTTTCCCCAAGCAAAACTTCTCACTTTCTGAAAGTTTCCAACTAACTGCTTCACTCTCACAACCCTGAGAAGTTTTAAGAAGAAACAAATTTCTAGATTCATACCCACAAGGGAAATCTGTCTGCAACAGTGGCTAGGGATGCTCAACAGCCTGGCTCTGCACAGGGCGCCCTACAGAGCACCCCCGTCTTGTCCAGGGCCCCCCAGCAGGTCCAGGTGCTGCTCCCAGGCACTGTGAGCACTGCGGGGGGCAGCTGGAGCTTGAGGGGCAGGCTGTACCCCATTCTGTGTGGCTCAGCACTGGGATGCAAGCATCCCCCTCCAGGCTGCCTGCCTACCAGGTTAAAGCAACATTCTGAGGTGACCACCAGCACTGAGGATTGCTGGGTGCCAGAAAGCAGCAGGGGGCAGGCAGCTGGTACACCAGGGATTTCAGGCATGCTTTGGAGCCACCTATGCACAAAGGAGCACAAAGACCACCACTGGCCAGAGGACGGCTTTGATTTAAGCACACTGATAGTTAGATGATGTGCTTTCCCAAACCATGGAGAGTGCATAATAACAGAAACGCATGTAGCTGTTCTTAGGAAACCAGCAATGGGAACAGCAGATAAGACACTTGCAGAAATGTATTTTTTCAATTAAACATGAAATTATTGTTCTCAATCACAATTTCCTCTATTCTCTACCTTAATTAGGTTAACTCACTCAGTACTGTCTGCATGTTGGCATGGGAGCCAGCGCAGAGCAGGACAGCAGGGGAACAGGGCAAGATGGTGCCAGAAGCAGGGCTGTGCTCCAGGCTCATCTCACAGACCAGCACAGCACTTGAGCCCAAGCAGGCAAGTAACGCTACCAACCAGGGAATATTTCACACCTCACTTGGCAGTGGTGGAGGGCGATGCCACGGGCGCAAGGGAGACAGCAACCTTGTGATATAGCTTCCTACGGGAAGCTGAGGCCAGGTCTGAGGCCAGGTCCACAGCTTTCACAAAGCACAGCAGCAGAATTGCAGGAGCCAAAATGATAATGACCCAGATGAACCGGGCCCTTTCTCTCAACTGTGTTCTGTATCAGCAGCATTTTTATTGAGAATGTGAGTCCAGAAAAAAATATCACATATGACAATACGAAAGCAAAGCAGCACAAGGAGTGCTTGCATGGGAGAGAAAAAAGGCTTTTTGCCTAAGCTAGTTATTCTGCACAGCACCTTTCCCTTCCTCATCACCATTTTTCCCTCCACAGAGCTGTATAATGTATTTTCCTGCTGCTCAGGCAACAAATCCCAAGCAGAAAAAGGCACTTTGAATCCCTCTTTGGGGCTGCCTGGGAGCTGACAACCAGTTGCTGATCTGGGCATCCAGAGACATTACCTTATGCACAGAGAACAGAAGCCAGGGCAGTCAAAAAATGGAGAGGACTCACAGCATGACCATGATACTGAGGCCATAGAGGTGCCTGGATCAGACAGGAGGCTAGGTCCTCACTTAGAATGGGGTGAAACAGAGTTGGCAGGGCACATGGAGGTCCGCGCCTGGATTCGGTGGCTGCACACTTCACCAACTTGCCTCGCGACAGGAGGATGCAACCAGCTATTGCTTGAATAGGCAGCACAAAACTGCATTATCTGTTTTGCTTGCATCCTGATTGTTTGCCTTGCCTTGATCCGTTTTTCAGCAACACCAAAACACAAAGATCTTCAGTCATTTACTATCAAAAAAGCTCCACAAATTTGGCTTATACCTTAGCCAGCACTCAGCTTTATCCTCAGCAGCGTTGCCTGCATGTCCCGCTGCTATGTGTTCGTGCAAGAGGCAGGCATGGAACCGCTTGTATTACCAGATACCAGGATGCTGTGCAAAGGAGAGAGGTGTGTGTCCCTTCTTCAATCGGCCCTTGGGTGTGATGCTCTGTCCCTCTGGAGAGATCACTCAGTGAACAGTGCTGTTCAGCAAACACCTGGGTAAAATCAAAACCTATTTGTGGACTATTCTTTTGCACAGCAGAAGAGGCAAATTCCATTAAATGGGATCTGCCTTTAGGCAGCATATTAATACATGAACAAATGATGATTATAGAGTCCATTCAGTACAAGTAGTGCTGCTTGTGACAAGGGCTGAGCGCCCTCAGGAGATGCCTGGGTTAGCAAATGCATCGTATGTGGATGGAGAGGAAGGAGTATGTTGGCTTGTGCACAAGGCAGGCAGAGCAGGCATGCCTATGTTTAAAGTTTAGATCTTTGAACTGTGATTTCCTATAAAAAATTATATTTAATGCTGACCTCAGATCAAATTTTGTTTTCGAGAATCACAAAGCACAGCAAGAGACACAAGGAGTACACACTACTACTAGCATTCAGGGAACCAGACGCTTGGAGCTCTGTGCCAACAGAAGCTACCTGCAGGTAAGGCAAGAGCCAGCAGGACCCTGAACCCTTCAGGAGGTCAGCCTCTGTTCCGTGGGGCTAGGGATGAGCTTGCTCTTTTACTCATTCACATAGTGAAGGATGCAGCACAGTACCATGATTTAAAACAAACAAACAAACAAAAAAAAACTAAGACCTGGACTGGGCTTGCATTACATATGGCAAAGGAAAGAGTAAGAGCTTCTCAAAGGCAGATGTTGGATAGTCCTCCCTTAGGAGGGTGGGACTATTACATTGTATCCTAATCTTTCAGAGTTGGAGATAATATTAGACCAGGCTCCATGAGTTTTAGCATTTAGCCAAAAATGTTTTTATCATTAATTACAGTCACTTTGAGTGTTCTTGCTGTCCTTAGGATTCCTACTCCTTTCTTTGGATCATGCTAAGATATTTGTGTGGAGGAGCATCTCTGTTCAGAATGGTGCTGCAATCCAAAAGCTCCAGAGAGAAGGGGCAGCAGACTTAGGGCTCCCGAGGGTGACCTTGGGCACCGACCAGCCCCAGGCACTGCCAGTGCCCATGGGGCTGCTATGTGAGGGCTGGCACCTGTTGCTGTCCTGTCCATTCACATCTCCCAGCCAGGATTTTGGGACAAAACACTGTGCGTCTCCATGCCAGCATCAGCAGCCCCTCACGCGAAGTCTTGTGACAAAGGCTGCCAGGACACCGCGCCAGTCCAACCTGAGGCACCACATCCTCATGCAGGGCCTGCTCCGAGGTGCTGCCACACCACACCTCGCTCAGAATTCTGAGTGGACACACTGTATTTTATTGTGAAGAGGCTTTCTGCACAGACACTGGTATATTAGCAAATCTAGCTGCTAAGAAACACAACTATATTTTTTTCCATTAATTCCAGATCAAACATTTGAGACTCAGCTTCAATCTATGTAAATTCCTATGGGCTTATGGTGAACTCAGCCAAAGGCAGTGCACAGAAACTGCGTTTTGCCTGCTTGTATTCACTTGCCCTACGGATGGCTGGGACAGAGCTGTGATTTGTCTTCCTTGAGCTCTGCGGTAGAGCTGGGAATGCTGCTTTGTGGATAAACAAACAGCACTTGCAGGCTGTGCTGGCCACAAGTTATCACACGCTGTGAAGTCAGCCGAGGTACCTTCTGAGGCCCAGGAGAAGGTGCACGGCCACACTCCTTTGGAACAAAGCTGTGTGCAGCACCTGCCCTTTGCTGGCCCACCACAGCCATGGCCGCAAGATGTGAGCAAACAAACCAATCCAGCCAGACAAACAGCAGCCCAGGCCCACATGGCTTTTCTGCCTGAGGTTCAACAGCAAGTCTGCAGTAGAGGGCACTTTACACTTACAGTAGCATTGCCTGGACCCTCACCTACACCTTTAATTCAGGGTATTAGATCTATATTGGGATTCCAGTTCTTAAAATGACACAGGTCTGAAGTTGGCTCAGTTTCAATATGAAGTAGCTGGGTCAACACCACACAACAATCGTGTCACAGGCTCAGAGCAAACAATGCTGGCAGGAGCCACAGCAGGTCACCTGGAACAAGTCACAGGCTATGCTGAAAAACATTTGACAACCTGAAATTACCAAACCTAATGATGAATTAATGATCTGACCCCTTCCACAAACAGATGTTTCAGTGTGGTCTTCCAAAGGCAGCTCAGTGCAGCATCCAAGGTGGAAATGTTGCATCTTCACTGGGCACGAAGCCCTTTTGTAGGCTTACATTGCAAATCATTTCCAGAACTTCTCAGCATGAGAGGCTCTGTTGACCTCAAGCAATTTCAAAGCAAACTTGTGGAAATTTGCATGCAGGGAAATTAAATGGCCAAGAGGGGGGGTGGGGAGGTGGGGAAGTTGTCTGTTGTGCAATGCTTTGCCCACATCTGGCTCAAGGTGAGTGGGCTGCTGGGCATCACATGCTGGAATCACCAAACTTTGCTTTTCAGCAAACGCAATACTTTATTTCCGACAACTCGCTTATTATTATTCTGAGCTCTTTGAACCCAGAGGTTAGGAAAGTAAGATGACATGGAAGTGATTTCAATCCAGTTTGTTACAGCAGTAAGAGGCAACTGGTAATCATTAAGCGATTAAAGCACTTACTCATTCCCAGTGAATGCCACATATGCTAAATTAGGTACAAGTTTGACTTAGTGGATGCAGTCAGAGAAAATCTCCTACTATCTGCTGTGAGCCAATTAAAAAAAGCCTCCAACAACCAACTGTGAAACAAGCAATGGAAAACAGCAATAAAATGAGCAAGCTTTAAATGCAAAACCCTGAAGCCAAGCTCTGATTCTGAGAGGCTGCACTGTTGCACAAGGACCAGGGAGGAGCTGGGGCTGACCTGTGCTCCTTCACCACCCAAGGGGCTGGGGTCCCTAGGGCAGCACCACCCCACCCCAGTGGCAGCACCGGCCCCTCACCAGGCCCAGCTCTCCAGCATTTTGACACACTCCCCAGGGCCACAGAGGGAAACCTGCAGCTCCTCGTGGGCATGCTGGTGACCGTGACTTCAAAGAGCCCGTGCCTCCCCTCACCTACACCCTGCAGCTTCTCCCAGCCCAGCCATGCTGCACAAAGCAAGATGTCCAGCTTTGATCTGGGTTGGGCTTGGCCAGCTGCAGCCAAGAACTGCAGGACCATAAGCACGTGCAGCTTTTACCGAGCCTACGCCAGGGGCAGGAGCCACCAGCAGCTGAGCAGGAAGGACCATCCATCTTCCCCAGCAGTGCTGGACAAGCAGCTGGGTGGTGGGCATACAGCCTGCCCCTGCAGGGGCCCGCGTACCACAAGGCAGGACCCCATCCACACTCGGCCTCCAGCTCCCCAAGCCTCTCATAGCCACGGAGCTGGGGCAAGCAAGCTGAGAGGAAGAGTGAGGCTGAAGAAAGCTGGGGGGGGTATCAGCAGGAGGTAAGAGCTAAGGACATGAAGGCTTGGGGCTGAGGAGCCTGGAGAATGGGTTTCTATTCCTAGCTCTGCTGTGTCCTTGCTCTGACCCACGCCAGAACTCCCTCCACACTCACTGCACTTACCTCTCCTGTTTTCATGTGATATTGCAACTGCTCGAGGCCAAGGCTGGCCTTTCTTGATGTGCTCAAGCTTGATCCTGGCTCAGAAGCACTGCTGTCACGCAACAATTAATGGCTGCTATTGCAACACACACACTGGCTGCTAAAACAACACTGGCTTCATCACTCACTGAACATCACTGGTACAGGAGAAACACCAAGACTTCTAAAATGGCAGGTGATTTATTAATTGGAGGACAGAGAATTCGCCAAGCCCAAATGCATCCCTCAGCATACCCTGCTGCCACAAGGCGCAAACAGTGCATGCTTACTCGTGACAGTGAGAGAGCGGGCTAGGCTGTTCAGGGAGCGCAGACGCATAGCGGCGCTCACGCAAGGCAGCCCAAGGGTGTTTTTCCACCACAGGTCACCCTCTTTATGCAGGATAGGAGGGGAAGTCATTTTCTCCTCTTTTCGCAGAGCTATCTTGTTGTCAGTAAGTGGTTTGGCTGTTAATTGTTTTGATTGCAAAGCAGGAACACTTTGGAAGCCCAAGGCCTTCTGCTCCCACCCAGCCAACCAACCTGGGAAACCAAGCAGCAGCAGCTCAGCATTGTGGCTAATGGGGAGGGCAGTAATAGGAGAAATCCAGGTTCACTCATTACTGGGCTTACTCTTTCTCTCCCTCAGTCTGTTTCTGATTTCTCTCATCATGTGCCAGTCAGCTCTTCCCTCTAGCCTGACCTTGCTGCCTCTCTCCTGCTCTCTCGCCACTTGTTTACCTGTGCATATGCCTTTACATTCGTGGAACCAGGCACCACATCCCAGCAAGGAAACAGCTGAATCACCATCAGGGGTGGGAAACTGCTCCTATCCTGGAGCTACTCTCGATCCCATCGAGCAAAGTGCTTCAGCAGCCCCAACTCCTTCACCAACACCTCCTGGAGGACTTAAAGCAAGGCTTTAAAACAGGCCTGCGATGACGAACACAGCTCCCTTCCATGTCTGTGTGGCTACTAGCGTGGGGGCTGATCTGGGGAGCGAGACCCTGCTTTGGAGAACTGTCAGCCAGCACCAGAAATTAAGGTAATTATAAGGCCTGGCAGCCACAAGACTGGGTAGTGGAGGCAGCTGGAATATTCTGGGGTAAGAAATTCAGCTGCAGTAAAACTATGGCTTTGACTTGGATTATATTTTTTTTCTAAGAGACTAAGTGGGCTCTTTACCTCCTGCTACCTGAACGTGCAGTTACTCACACTTTCAAGTGTTATTCTCTACAATCAACCAAAAGGGGTAGAAACAACTGAAAAATAGCAAACAATATGTCAAAAGAGAACTCAAATCCTCCTGACTACAAGAACTTGGACTTTAAAGCTCCCTGAATCTCATAAGATAGAAATACAAGATTTAGCAAGTCTATGAATATTTTAATTGAAAAAAGCACCAAATTTCAGTTTATGTACATACACAAGCGTATGTGTACACACACAAACTAGGAATGTACATGCTCTGCCACCTTCAATGGCCTGTCCCCTCTTGCTGAGGCTGAGTTCAGATGCTATGATATACTTTAACCCGGACCAAAGGGAGACTTGCTGAAGAGCCCATCATGCCAAGCAAGCATGCCACCCTTCTGCCTCTCCTCCAGACCCTGCTCCTAAAAACATTCATTCTGGTGTCAGCAGCAAAGCATGGCTAAGGCAGGAGCCGTTTCAACATCTGGCTGCAGTGCCATGCTGAGACTCACACTCACTGCCTTGCAGCACGCCAAGCAGAGCCCCAGAAGCTTGCTTCCCAGGCAAGATGAGAATATTTCATCTGGCAAAAGGAAGGCTGGGCACCACCGTGAGGGTAGGCTGCAAAGGCAAGCTTTAAATACATGAAAGGCTGCTGCACAGAGCAGTGAATAACTTGTTTTCTGTGGCTGCAGTGAACGGGGTGAGCAGCAAGGCAGCAGTGATGGAGTGCAGGCTGGATGTTGAGAAGCTCTGTGGCAGGACAGCTAGTAGCCCTCAAGAGGGGCCCCAGAGGTGACAGCTTGCATGCATGACATGTGGAGAGGCTGGGAAGGGAAGGAAAGGGAGAACAAAACTTCAGGCACCTTATGGGAAGGTGCTGGAAGGTAGGGTGAAACTTCAGAGATGCTGGTTTTGTGCAGCTATGGTGGAGGCACACAGACAGGCCATGGGGAAAGACTTGATAGCTCACTACAGGGCCAAAGGATGAAGGATTCAGTGGGAGCCACCAGGGCCCTGGTCAGCACTTCTGACACCTGAAGGCACTGGTGGAGCTGAGTAGGCACAGCCTGAGGCCAGGGAGCAGAGCCGAACCAGCCCAGAGGGATGGAAGAAAGCGATGCTGTCAAAAGTGAGCAGCAGCTCCTGCACCAGCGCTGTGCCCAAGGGCTGGGCCATCTGCTGCCCAAACTCTGCATCACAAACCACACCGGAGAGCAGCTCAGAGGGATGCTCTCCAGCATGGTGTCACTGAGGCAGCATTGCCACGAGAGGAGGAAAGGGAGGGCTCCTCATGTGCTCGCCATAACAGGAGGAATGTCCTGGGGTGGAGGTGGCTCCTCACAGTGAGCTCTGCACCCACAGATCGCCTTACACTTGCTTGCAGGCACTCAGGGGAGAGCCCAGTGCTGCATGTGTGACCCAGTGAGGCCAAGCCTTAAAAGCAAGGCAAGCTGAAAAACAGTGTGCTTAAAACTAAAGCCCCTGATTTCTAGCTAGCTACTTATCCCATTATTGTGTTTTTTCTTCAGAATGTCATCCCAGCAAAAGTGCTAGAAATTACTTTTTTAAGGGGCAATATCAGAAACTTTCTCCTATTCCCAGGAGCGGGAGGACTTTTAAGAAGACATCAAGATAGACAGCACAGTAAGAGTTAGAAAGGTTTCAACATCCTTAACAGAGGCATCCCTGCTGCCAGGTGTGGGCTGGGACAAGAAAAAGGTGCTGGAATCTGGATTGTTTCTTTCCCTTAAACTGAGATGATAAAGAAACGGTATTGCAATTACTATTTTGGGGTCTGCCTAAAAACACACTGCTGTATTTTCTGAAATAAATGATGAACACTGCAGAAATCCAAACATGTCTTTTTGTAGCTAGTCATCTGGGCAGAAAGCCAACAAAAACCGAGCTGCTGACCCCAGCTATTCAGAAACCATGAGTCAAGCCCCCCAGATCCTGAGGTTGACTCAAGCATTGTGAGGCTTCAAAATACAAGGTCCCATGGTGCTGTGCTCAGGAGGAAGAAGAAGCTGCACCATCACTTATGACTGCCTCGCTCCCCTTCTCCATGTGGTGTCAAGTTCCCCAGCCCTTGGCCAAATGCATGGCCAGGGACCCAACAGAAACCCAGGTCAGAGATGCAGAAAAAAAGCTGGTATTGACAGCTATCTATAATGATAACACACACTTGGCACCTCCAAGCACTGCTCTGACAGGTGCTTTTCAAGTTATTTACCTTAACAATGCACCCATTTTAACTAAAGTTAAACAAGACCATATTTTTTTTCAACATTTATAGTGCAAAGAATAAGCACAAGAGACAGACCTAACCTCTGCAGAAGTCACAGTGCCCATAATTACTATTGAAGACTGCAGCCCCATCCCATCTTCCCAAGCAGTGTACTGACCTCAGGACAGCAGACAGAAATAGGTTATTTCCCTCCTAGGTATGTGATGTTGAGACAGAGAATTCCTTATTGTCTCTGTGGCCTTATGGCTGTCAAAACCAGAAACCAGATTACAGTACTTGAATCCTTCTTTAGTATTTTGACTGCAACAAGCAACATCCCAAGTGACCTGTCACAAACATTCAACCTCAAATTACTTGAAACAAAAGCAATGCAAGGAACAAACCCTTTTCCTATCACTTTTGTAACAGAATTGAAAATAAATTGCTGGTTGCCCTTCAGACATCTGATCAGTGTGAGGGCAGAGAAGCAGTCAGAAGATGCCCCAAAAGGCATTGCTGCTGTAGCATTGTCAGTGCTAGGATGCTCTCACTTGATGGAATCAGCACAAGATGTGCTCTCTCAGCCTTGGGCGGTACCTTTTCCAGAGGTCTTCCAGGGCCTTGTCCTGTGCGGAGGGGACCAGCTGACGTCTTCAGACCTGGCTAAGACGTGTCGGAGTGCCTCTTGGTTCCAGGAGGCCATATCCTGCGCAACACAGGGCACCACTGCTGTGTCCTACCTAGCCTGGCTACAAGGCTGGGCTGAGGCAGGAAATGGAGCAGGGTGCAGAGACAGCAAGGCCATCAGCAGGAGTGCTGCCATGTTACCCAGGGGAGCAGGCAGGTACCAAGCCCCACACACCACGGTGTCAGCTGGTGTTAGCTTTGTCCTGAGGACAAAAGGAGAGTTACCCTATCAAGAAACAACAGCAAAGCTGTGTTACACTACCAGCTTGTTGTGACATACAAAATGCATAAATATTTGGCGCCCCCCCCCCCGGGCAACAGAAAGGCTGCCTGAATGCCATGTCATGCAGCATGCTTGTACGAGGAGCACTGTGAAATTTTTCAGTGCAATACTAAATTAAGCCCACCTTCTTGTTCTGCAAATGCCTGCTGCTGTGCATACAAGAGAGCTGCATGCAGGAGTAGGTCTTTAATTCACACGTCCGCACAGGCACTTGAGAAGCAAGGTACAGCATGCAGCACAGGCAGTATGTCCTTCCTGAAGGCGGCTGTGGGCTCCTTTGCAAACCACGAAAGCCTCATGTACCTGGCCCAAGTGCAGCTCCAGCCTCCAAACACACACGTTGCTTTTTTCCTGTGGATTTCAGACAGCTGAATAGGGACAGGTATTTTAGTTACCTCTGAAGCTAGTGGGAAGAAATGAACGAATCCTGAGTGTGGAGAACACCCGCTCCTGAGCACAGAGGCCTTCTGTCTCACCTGCTCCACGGGCGAACCCACACTGTTTGACAGGGTCAGCTCACAGTCTGCTCACAGGCCACACTTGCAGTGTTCAGGAGAAGCAGATGAGCAGTGGTACAATTAGCCATTGTACAATTAGCTGGCATTCTGACACCCTTTTCCATTTGAAATACATTAGTAACTAAGGAAACAGCAGTTCTGTGGCTTAGTGCACTGCAATGTCCAGAGGTAGAACTGGACCGTGCTCTGCCTGGCCACAGCCCCAGCAACAGCCCAGGCACAGCAGTACCCCTCAGGCATCCCTCGGGAGCATCAGGCTGCCCACCTGCCCAGGTGCTGAACATGCACTGTGGGACCAGACCAGCAAGTACAAGCATGCCTGATCGCTCACCAGAGCGCAAGTTGCAGTGCTACACACAGGGAAAATGCTATTGCTCAAAAGCAACACAGCTGAGTGAATCCAGCAAAGCTGCAGCTGATTTATGTTCGCTCACAGTTTGGCTACTTGCGTTATGTTTATAAACCTTCATAATTTTTTTCCTCTTATTTTTTTCTACTCACATAAAACAGCCCCCAGAAAGGGCAGAGCAATCAGACCTTTTTTAAAAAACAAACAAACAAACAAACAAAGAACAACTACACCAACACCATCTGTTTGTAATGAACCTTTTAGCACTGAAGAAGAGAAAGCAAATCCTTCTAAAGAGAAAAGGCACAAGTACACCAACACAAACCTCTGCTCCCTCCCACCACTAATGTGCACCCAAAACCTCACCATGGTGTCACGGGTGCATCAATTTGCCCTGTAGCTCCACAATCACACTTTGCTGTCCCATTTCCCAAGACTTAATGCACTTACATATACAGGAAAAAACAAATTAGCTTAGGCTAATGCATTTTTCCATTGCCAGTAGGCAGTGCTGGAAAAGTATATGGAGGAGATCAAAGAGATAGGGTCAGAAAGGAGAACGTAAATGTTTATACCCTGCTAAAAAGAACAAACTGCATTCCTACTGCTTAGGAGCACACAAAGCAGGCCACACAAACAAGCAGATCTGCCTGCTCCAAGGCATGGGTACTTCATAACACTGTTCTCACCACGTTTTGCAGGGGTGCCTCATTTGCTCATGCGGCATGTTGCTCCACATCCCAGGCATGTGCCTCCCCCTGCTCCCTCTGCATTCCCAGGTGGGACCAGGGCAGAGCAGACACCGAGGTGCCTGTGACCACAGACAATGTCACAGGATGGGGGGACAGGTGGGGGAAAAAAGGTGCATGATATCTGCAGTCCGAAAAGAAGCAGGTCTCATGCACCTGGCAGATACAGAAGGACAGACAACCCACCTGCACGAGTATACATGCCCCATGTGCACCCTCGCCACCTGACCACCCTGTCCCATGGGACCAGGCCACCCACACCCCATTGCTCAGTGAAGCTTTGGGCTTTTTCGGCTTTCTCCACAAAGAAGCAACAAAGAGGAGAGCAGAGCTCCCCCAAGGCAACGATTAGTTGTTTTGCTGCCTGTGGCTCCCTTTTGTAAAAAGGGAGTCCCTTTCACAACTTTTAATGTTCCATATTTTCCACTCTAGAGCAAGTCAGGAATTATGTGAAGCACATTCACCTAGATAGGTGTAGCTTGGAAAGGGGCTTTCAATTGCAGGCTGCAGCTGAGTTTTCCAGCCATGGGACTGCTCGGTCCCAGGAAAGATGTCATGTCACACACAGGGCTGTCTCCCTACACAGAGTCCTGCTCATGCTGGGCTGCTTCTTGCACATGAACACAAGGGACTAGCCCAGGATCTCTCCTCACCTCCATGTCTCCCCTGTGTTCAGGGCAAGCAGCAGAACCATCTTAGCAGTTGATGCACAATTTTCCAGAACCCCTCACATAAATTAAAAGGTTCTCTGTTACAGCTTCTTGCTAGCATGCTTACAGACACAGACAGGGATTTTCTATACCAAGCTTGAATCAGAGAAGAGAGGGTGAGATGGGAGACATCTGTCCTCTTGCCTGAAGGCAGAAGTAACCATATCCTAATGTTTGCAAATAATTACTTAATTTGCTCTTAAATTCTACCAGAAACTTTATCCCAGCACCTCACTGTCCTTTCATTTATAAACCTTCTCCTTGTTCCTAACGAACTGCCTCAAGCAAGATCCAAACCCACTCCATCCTTTTCCCACCCACAATAAAAACTCATAGAAAAAAAAAAAAAAAAGTTTCAGTTTGGAAACACTTTGTAAAAAGAATGTAACCCCTCTTAAACTCTGATGAACTGAAGGCATGTCAGGAAGCAACCCAAATAGCACAAAAAAATATAGTCTTAATTTCAAGGCAGTTGAGAGGGTGTCTCACCACAGGCGCAGAAAGAACACGGATATAAACCTAAAGAGTTACAGCCCTGTCTACACGTGCCATCAAGCTCTGCCACTCCGGCTGGGAGCCCGCAGCCCAGAACAGCCCACGCAGCAAATACCAGAGAAGTGAGGGTGGATGATGGCTGCGCTCTGCTGGACACCCAGGGTGTCTCACACCATGGTCAGTGGTTGGGGAAGGCATGGTGGTGCCCAGCACCCCTCCATACCTCACCCATTGGAGCACGTTTCTCTTGCTGCCTGCTTGTGCCCCAGGACCCTGGGGCTTTCTCAGCCACTGCTGGGCAGGGTGAGGGCACACCATCAAGGTACCGGTGCAAAAATAGAGCTGGTGCGGTGTTGGAAGCAATGCTGAATAATTACTGTTC
The DNA here is from genome assembly GCA_011075105.1 of Heteronetta atricapilla. Classification (NCBI taxonomy): domain Eukaryota; kingdom Metazoa; phylum Chordata; class Aves; order Anseriformes; family Anatidae; genus Heteronetta; species Heteronetta atricapilla. Next base: position 333,043 of record CM021733.1, read on the forward strand.
CCAAAGCTATTATTAACCTTCAAACAGCAGCTTTTTAAGGCCAATGGGCTGCTGGATGGGAGACAAATTGATGAAAATGGAGGAAATGGGGTTACCTGAATTAGGCAAGCATTTTCGTCTGCCTTCCAGCTAAGGAGCAACAGGGAGGCTGTGGCTGTTGCCTTGCAGAGCTCCTAGCCCCCTGGAGCCTGGGCACAACTGCTGCCAGCAGAGCCTGGCTCCTCAAGACAGGCAGCACACTCATGAAGAACTTGTCATGGAGTCAGGCTCCTACCTGCCTGCCTCTTCCACCCAACCCACAGCCTGCAGGGATAATGGATTCTCTTAGGCAAGTGCCATGCTGTCTCTTATTAACGATGCTCATGGCTGTGCTCCAGGCAGGAGCTCCAACAAGGGCTGAGGGGGGACAGCCACTTCCTGCCTGCTGCTCCCTGAAGTGTCCCTCCTGCACACACTGAAGAAGCTCTCTGTTTTAAGTGGTTTCTTTGCATGGGGAGATGAGAGCCACGTCCTCCAGTGTAAGTTTTCTGTAGGCCCTTTTGGTAGGGAGGGTAACTTACAGGTATATCATTGTGAGATGTTTTCTTGATGTATTTTTAGACAACAGAGGTGCTGGTAAAGTGAGTCACTCCCTCAGTGCTGCCCTTAAGCTGGAAGCAAAGCAATGGGACCTAGCTTAACAGATTGCTTTGCAGCGCCATTGCAATGACGCTCTGCTCCTAGACATCGCGAGCTCTCAGAGCTGCACTTATTTCCATTGCTGCACATCTCAGTGACATGTTTTGCTCCCTCCTTGCATACAAAAGAACCGATGCATCCATCTGAAACCCTGTCACCTCAGCATTACTGCACCCCGCATTTGATCTGACCACGCACAACAGTGTCTGTTCCGAGCATGGACAGGCACAGCAGCACCTCTGAGGCATGCTGCAAGGCTGGGCTAAGTGCATTGCACCATTTCACACTCACTCTTGTTGTTAGAATAGCACTGTGCACATCTTGTACTGCTACAGCATCGTAAAAATGTACAGTAAGGGAAAATCCTGGTTCTGTTCAGTTTGTGAGTGGCGTCTGCTCTCTTGCAATGTCTGCTGCCAGGTTTTACCCACTCTGAGAAGTTAGCACAATTAAAACAAGTACAGGAGGAAAGATTTTCCTGGCAGCATTACGGGCACACACCTTTGCTGCTTAGTCTACAAAGGGCTAGGGACCAAAAAAAAAAAAAAAAAAGACATCTTCTGACATTAATTCCTCTATAAGCAAACAGGCTAGAGTTACAGGCAAGTCACCTGAAACCTCCGCACATCATAGCAACAAGACAGTTTCGGAGATGGGGCCTTCCAAAAATAATGTGTGTGGCAAGTGGCTGCAAAAAGCTCCCAGGGAGGTACCACGTGGGGCTGGGGCAGCCACCCAGTGCCACAGGGTAGCAACCATGGTGACTTGGCCACTGCTGTGCTGAGCCTGAGCACAAACCACCTCCAAAATCCACAGCAATGTTTCAAGAGGCCTTCACTGGACCAGCAGTGCAGAGAAAGGAGGGATAAAAACATGAATCACCATATTTCCCAGTAAATCACCACCTAGCAGCTCTTATTTGAGCACAAAAGACATTCACCACTGTAAGAAAGAGATTTCCTGCTTTGCAGTCATTTCCCTGCAAGTGTACATAGAAAGATGCTCTTAGCCAAAGTTTCATTTAAATCTGATGCAACCAACCAAAAATTTTCAATGACACATTTTGTTTCATACCATTGTTCACTAAGATAACAAATCAGAAAAAAAAAAAAAAAAAAAAGAGAAAAAAAGCTGTGTGCAACATTTAAAAAGTTAAGGCACATTGTGACAACATCTTTCAACAGCTCAGTCACTGGTTTTACTTAAAAAAACCCATGAGCTAGGTATTTGCCTTTTCATACAGCTTTTAACACCCAGTGGCTCAGGGGTCCTTACCCACCTGGCTGAGCCTTGCCGTGTGCTACAAGGAACCTCCCTGCATTATACCCCCATTGCAGTAAGCACTGCATCCCCCCCACTGCATCCCCAACTCCGCAGGGTCGCAAGTGCTCAAGCTTGGATCAGCACTTGGCAAGAGCACAGCTGAAAAGCACTATCTGTGGGCAGACCTTTGCTCATTTTTCAACACTAATGATTAAAAAAAGCCAGTGTGCAAGCAACTTTTAAGAGACGAGGAAGAAAAGAAGCCTATTTGAAGAAAGATCCTGGCAGGATGCATAGCCACATTTGCTAAAATATTACCTTAGAAAAATTGCTTAGTAAAATGGTAATCATTCAAAAATATGTTTCTACAACTAAGCAGCAAGACTCTTTGAAAGGCAACATTTAAGTCTGTGCAGACACTAAGTCCAGAGCTTTGAAATGTTCTGCTTCAGTTCCTTCCTCTGCTGGATTTTCCAAGTCGGATGTTGGCATCCTCAGCTTTTTGTGTTTTGTTTCAAAGCTAAAGTGTTTAAGAAAAACAAAAAACAACATTAAACATTCACAAATGAAAACTGAAACAACAAAACAGAAGCCAAAATGCAAACAAATGCCACCAATCCCCACATGTGACTTCAAAAGCAAAGAGCTCCCTGTCCCACCAGTGGGACAGAAGGTACGTCCATCAGGGAGGGCTATAGGTGCCGCTCCACACTGTCCTGAACATGGAATTTGGCTAACTCAGCCGAGAAAACAGCCCTGGATGTAAGGGACTGTGTGCCTGTGGAGACCAACATCAGCGTCAGTGTGGGATGGGCAAGAGGATCGATGCAGAGGTTGGCTCCCATGGGAGGCACTGCTTGACACCACTGTGAGGCTCGTGGGACAAAAAAGGTGTTTTCTTCTCATTTTCAGGGACTGCTGCTCTCTTGGTGGTGCACAGTACAATGGACTTTTTATGCGGGTGAAAGCAGAGCTGCTGGTATCAAGAGCTAAAGGGTGGCACAATGGAAGAAGACACCCAGCAGAGCACAGAGGAAGCAGTGCCTCTGCCACAGGACACTGCAATGCCCGTAGCCACATGGGCTTCCAGAGGGACCTGAGGATGAGCTGGGCCACCAGCAGCTGCCAAAGAGTAGTACAACAGCTTGGACATGACTTCCTTTCATCCAGAATGGCAGCAGTTCACTGGCAGGTAGGGGTGTGCTCATCTTTAGCAGAGAAGCTTTCCACTTAAACATGAAAAGGACCAACCTACACAGGCAGCATTGATAAGACTTGTTTCATTAGCTCAGAGCAAGAGCTGGGCACGGGTGAGACCCCAGCCTCCACAAGTACCGGAGCAGACACCTGCTGCAGAAGTATGATCAACAAGAAAAGGGCTTGCTAAGCCAAGCACAGCAGTGCCTAGGAAATAAGGGAGCAGGTCAGTGAAGTGCTGCAAGTTATTTTGAGTACAAAATCCACCACCATGCAGCCACCAACATGGCATGGAGGGAGCCACAGCCAGCATCTCAAACAAGATTTGCTGAGAACAGCTCTGTCTAAATCAGAGCCTTTTTAATTCAGAACTCACTCCAGCTCCAAAGTTGGAAGAAACTGGGAGGTCATCTATTCAGCCCTAATTTAGACAGAGATTCTTTGAGCACTTAAATCAATAGTCATAAATTATTTGTCATTGAATTCCTTAGTATTTACCTATCATATTAAAATAATCTCTTCACTCTCCAAGTGGCCTATTCTAGTAGCATGACTTCTCCATGCTATTCCACCTGTAAAATCATACCTTTTCAGAGCAGTCGAGCCCTTGGCTTCGGTATCTGAACAGAGATGCTGGTAAGATACCTACTGTTTTGGGTTTTTTACTTTTATAATTATTGCCTCTTCTGGGTACAGTGGTCAATGAAAACCAGCAGTACATTTTTGCAGGTCCCTTAACTGGTTGCCAAGGAGATTTCTTTGGGAAATTTTCTACTGAGAAAATAAAAATCATTTCTGAAGAAAAATAAGACCTCCAGTAAACTGCCAGAGTACAAGTGTAAATTTCAATACATAATGATTTGCAGCCGCTCCATTGTCAGCTGGTACTTTACACAAGAGTTATGGGAAATATCTGCATTCAGATGCAGCACGTCATGCTGATACCTGCTGGGCACCTCTCGCAGGCTGCCTGCTATGCGTGAGCACCACAGGATGCTCACAGAAACCCCACCAAGAGGTATTTACTATAATTTTACGAGTGCATTGGTTGTAAATGCTCAACTGCTTGTTAGCGCTCAGCTACACTGTGGGTGCATGGAGGCTGCCAAAAATGTATATTGAACTGTAAATAACAAAAGCCATAACTAAAACCACAGACTAATGAGCTCACTTTGCTGCAGGGCTGTACCACCAGTCCCTCCATGCTATGCTTAACATTACCATCTCACCCCAAGGATTTGCGGGCTTTTTGCCCCGGGCCCTTGGAGAGCCATTCTTGGGCTGCAGCTGATGGATGGTGACCAGGTGGGCACTGGCAAAGCTGCCTCCCATGGGTCAGGGCAGGGAACAGGGACGAGAGGGTGAGAAAGCCTGAGCTTGTCGAAAGGGGCTAGGCAAACAACCACTTGCTCATCATTCCTGAATTTCATCCCTCAATGTTTATAAATACATGGGAAAAAAAAAAAAAAAAACAACAAGCAAAACCCAAGAAGACAAAACCAACCCAACCACCATGTCTTTTTGCTAAATAAGGCCATTTACAGCATTTAGGGGAAAAAAATAATTCCATCTGACTTCAGATTTGCCTCGCCACATGGAGCCGAGAGGAACAAAGCAGAGCACAAGAGCAATCCAGAGGCAACACCGTGCTCGTGGCTGGCTATGGGCAGAGCCCCCACGAGTGGCACATCAGATGTCACCAGAGCACAGGGCAGAGTGGGGCCAGGCACACTGCAGTGTTTGCAGCCAGCACAGCTCTGCAGGGTACCAGGGATACTCTCAATGCTCAGCCCTGCACCAGCTGCACTGCGGGTCTGGGCACCCACAGGTCATGGTCAGGCAGGGAATAAGCACGCCTTTCTCTTGGGGTGAACAAAGCTGCTATACCACCTCTTGCCTCCCTGAGAAGCGCACAAGTTTATTTTTTGACTTCTGAAGTGACTGTTCTGTTTTCATCTGGCATTTGCTAGCCTACCTTTCAGGATTCAGAGGCTGGTAGAATTTCTTGTGCCCATATTGGTTTCAGGAAGAAGCTGTGGAGCAGGCATGGAGGTTCCAAAGGGCTGGAGTCCACATGGGGCCGAAGTGGGTCTGCCTTGTCTCTTGCAGGCCCCCAGTGCCCTGTGGTGGGAACACAAATGTGCGATGTCCCACAGGACCGCACCAGCGGGACCAGGCACCAGGCAGCCCCTGGTCCCATCTCTCCAAAGAGCCATGCGTGTCTGGGGATGCGAGCCCAGCTGCAGCAACAAAGGTACAACTTCATGCACAGCAACTTGCATGCCCTGGCAGTGCTTGAAATTATGTAAACACCACAAGATTACACGAAGCCCTTCACTCTGCACTGGGTGCTGACAACTCTTTTAAATAGTAGTAAAGATTAGATTGGGCAGACCACAGCTAGCATTTCAGCTTTTTAAAAAGTCAAGTTATTGCTAATGTGAATGCCTCCTGCCTTGGTATCAATGCTATTTTCCAAATGAGCAGTTATAAGCAAAAACCTAGAAGGGGAAGGCTTCAAAAGGCCCATGCTGTCTGCAGCAGTCTCATGTTCTGGATTAATGCAAACATGGCAAACATTTGGATTGAGAACAACAATCACCATCCCCTTAACCTTGTTGACAGATAAGGACAGCTGTGGGACAAGCATCCTCTCTCAGACAGTGGCCAACAACAGACAGCAAGGGAATGGTGCAGGGCTAGGGCACAACCAACAGATGTATGGACCCAGCGCAGCCTTTCCCAGCAGCCAGCACTTGGAGATTGCCAGAGCTGGAAGCTGCCTTTGAACCCCTCAGCAAAGCAGCCACTGGTGGGTTTAGGCCAAGGATTTATTTTTTTTTTTTAAGCATTTATAGTTTTGTCTTCCCTAAAACGTCAAAAATCTGAATTTATCACTTATCCGAGCAGGGACATCTCCAAACTCTCCCCTTGCATGTCAGGGGGAATGGAGAGAGGTGTGAGCAGCTCCAGGCTCTGGACAGTGAAGGACACACGTAGGACCCCACACTCCATCCACGTGCACCATGCATTTTAAAATGGACACTCCTGCAGCTAGACCTTGGGAGTCAGTTCATCACAAAGCTGCTCGAGTGACCTCAAACCAAACTCAGGCACTCGGAGGTATTTTGCAGTGTTTTTCTCATTGTAGGAGGCACCACATTCCTGGGTGAGCTCACATTGTCAGAGGTACCCCCACCTCTGAGGCAAGGCAGAGACACAGTTGGCAGCGCCCATGTCCCCTTCCTCAGCTTGCCCAAACTTCCTCATCTCTCACACTCATGGGAGAGCAGCTCTGCAGACTGCCACTTCCCAGCTCCAGCCACAGTTTCCTGAGGCTGCCCTGCCTCCAGCAAGTCCAAGTGTCACCAGCTGCAGGACTCAGAGCAGCTGCTGCACATTGGTGGCCAGCACACAGAGCGTCACTGACTCATGGAACCCCTGAGAACAAAAACATCAGGAAAGCAGCCTCGCATGAGCTTCCAAAGGAGAGGTGGATGAGCTGCACAGGCAAGTGTTTCAGGCCTCTTAGTTCTGCTCTCTGTCAGTTGTCTTGTAGTAGTACCTCAGGGGATGATGAACAAACAGGCAAGGGGCTATCATTGCTTGTTTTCTTGAGATCCTCCATTCTTTAAAAAGTTTACTAGAGGGATGTGTTCCACTTGAAAAGTGATTGGTAGCTGACCTTTGCCTTAACTTGGTCTATGTGGAGAGATGGGGCTGCCCAGCAAGGCAGAGGCCAAGCACCAAAACAGATGCAGACACCGCCACAAGGACAGGTGGGGCATGAACCATGGGGAAGAGCCTCAGCACGAGCTTGCTGGGCAATGTCCAGAACTGAAGTGCAAGTTCAAGGAAGCATCCCGACTTACTTTTGGCAAGGAGCACAGACACTGGCAGTGAAAATCCTGCTGCTGTCTGCCCACAGAACTCCCTCACTCAGCTAGAGTTACAGCGTGAGACATGCAAAAACCCCACTAGCCCTCTTTCTGCTGATGCCGCATGCAAACATCTGCATCCAACAGTTCTGGTTGGGTTGTTTCAGCACACAACAGCACAGGTCTCCAACATCATAGTTCCACTTTCCCCATTTTCCTTTCTTCTGAAGTTCCAGGAAAGCAGTGCCATGGTGAGTAGCCCCCAGACCTCCAGCAAGCTCCTCCAGAGTCCAGCATTGCTCTCACATGGGAAATTGCTAAAAGCAATGGAACAGGAACATATGTTATGGCAGATGGAGAAAGTCAGGATTCTTTCACCTCACAGAAGGAAAAGTAACCAATTACTACAGCATGCAAGTCAGTAGTGAATTATTTGAAATTCCTCAAATGCCCAGATGCCCATACCTTTTAACACTGTTAGAAGTAATGGGCTGTCCAGAGCACTCTGGACAGCATGGAATGACTGCTGCCTAAGACTTGTTTTTCAGCATGCCCCCCAGAAACAGTTGGGTTAAGACCCACTTCCACAGCGAGCCCCTCAGGTGCTGGCAGTGCTTTGCTGCCTGTCCTGGGCCACACCACGTGGCCCTGACTGGGACCGCAGTTGGAAGCTGTGGTTCTGGTCTGTCTCCAGCTTTCACAATTTTTTCCACTTCAGATCCTGGGGATTAAGTGTTATTTGGTATTGCAAGCGTCTGGGCTGTTCAGAGTGACCTGTGTGTTTGGGAGTGCCAGGAAGAGGAACATCCTGCTTGGGAGGATGGAGCTGGAGGCTGGCCTCAGCCACTGCTACATCAGAAGACCCAGATTTCCAGTGCTTATGAAAGTTAAAGCACTAGAACATCCCTAGGGCTGGAGAACAAACAATCTGAAATTTATCCCCAAAAGCAGATGCTGAATCACTCTGATGAGCAGTAGGTTGTTTACTGTCAGTTTTTGTGAGTTTGACATGAATCATCTGGCAATATGGAAGAAAAGTAAGGGAACCAGTGAACAAAAACAGACATTGTTACAAAAAATAAAAATAAATAAATTAGTCTAATTTCACCAGCTTTAGGGATTGGACAGTTTTCAGAAGCTTGAACTACATACATATCTCCTTTTCTGCCTGGACTCATACCACCTGTTCTTGGGGGTGCATTAGGAACAGACCCACCTGAGGCTGTGATCAACAGAGAGGTGAGCACACCCATAGGGAATTTGTTCTCCACTGATGATTAAAAGCAAGTGGGAGCAAGTTTTATAACTAACATGAACTAGCATTATTGATGCTCTTCAAATTTTCAAGTTTGAATTATATTTTGAGTATCTGGATTTAGGCATTCTGTTCCAAGAGAAATGCTCAGAGCTGTACAATTCATTACGTATAAGACTGAGAAAACTCTTATGCTTATACATAGACACTGCCTAGAGCATCACAGGCTACACCATTTACACACTGCTGTGTGTTCTCCAGACACCTCACTGGCATGCAACACACAGCAGTTGCCATCTGCGACAAGGACAAACCATCACAGTGCTGCTGAGGGCGCGCATGGTTTGCAGGGATGTTTCCCCACCCTGCAGCCGGAAGCCGCTGCAGAGCAGGGCAGTGGGAGCAGAGACCAGGGGACATCTCCCCACAGGTCTCCAGGAACACAGGACAACTCCTGGAGGCACCAAAACCACAGACACAGGGCACCCAGAGGGAAAACAGTGCCTCTGGATGGCATCCAGCAGCTCGTGCTGCACCCAGGGCATGCCCAGCAGCAGCTGTTTGCCAGCAGGCCCTCTGCCCCTTTCCCTGGGCCAAGCAGTGATGAGCTCCATCCCACGACCCCAAAAGCCAAGTCTGAAGTCTGTGTCTCCCCATCACATTCTTCAAAGCATCCAGCTGGTTGGTTGCAAATGCAGAAAGGAAAGAAAATATACATCCCACTGAGTCGCGAAAAACTGACTCCACAATCAGTAAGATTGTAAAGTAGGTATGTTTATTCAGCACTGGGCAGCACGGGGGGTAGTCCCACCAAAGTCGTGCGCAACAATTCTCTCGCTTGCATTCTCTTTTATCCCCTAAAATATTACATATGCATTAAGTTTCGCAACACACCTATGCATATTCATTTCCCAGCTCCACCTAGCCCCGCTTTGTATGCTAATTACCTTATCAGTCCTTCTGTGCTTGCATAGTACTCTCTGGTGGTCATCCGGGTGGTCGTCAGGATGAAGTAAGACGTCTTCCTCAGAGTTGAACTTTAACCTCGTCTCCCTGCGCATGCTCCCTGAGGCCTTGGTCACAATCTGGGCCATAAGGTTGGTTTGGTCCAGTTCTCGGGATCCAAGAGGCTCCTGTTATCTCGACGCCTTGCTTATTTACCTTATCCTTTATAAACAATCTTCCTTATCTCTGAGTCCTTGCTCACAGTCCGAACAATAGGGTTAGATTTATCTGGTTCTTGGAGCCCCAGGGGCTCATCTGGAGGCCTAAGCACAGCATAGGCCCAGTACATTGCAAATGTAGCACATATTAAGCAATGAGTGTTGTCTATATATTTATTCTTAATCAGTCACTCTCTAATTTCTAATCCCATGTTTCACCACTAAGCCACTTAAGGAAACATTGGGTACTCCTTGAAAGTCTGAAATCAAAATCTGTAATCTGCAGCAGGTTGCTTTCAAGCAAGCTGCTGACTGCTGAGGCGGCCTGACAACAGTCCTGCAGCGCCAACAGGGCTATCAGGATATCACCTTCCAGCATCTCCAGGGCAACTCTCCACAGCCCCCAGGTGCTGCTTCGACAAAGTGCCCAGGTTAGGGATCAACAAGCAGGAAGGGACAGCCCAAGGAGGAGGAGAGCCCCCAGGATTGCTCTGCATCTGTCTGTCCAGAGACATGTCTGCTACAGTCACCTTCACTGCATTCAGACGGCACCTTGGTTCTGGTCTTCTCTTCTTTGCTGCCGTTTCAGGTTTCTTCAGCTATTCACAAAACAGAGAGAGGGAGAAACATTTAATGGGATAATATCCTTGCAGAAGATATTTGGAAAAGAAAATAATCATACATCATGCATTTAAAAAAAAAAAAAGGCACCTCTGAAAATACATAAATCAATAAAACATAAGTCAATAAAATAGTAAAGAAGTGCCAAACCCGAAGTTTTCAGATATATGGAGAAAACTGAATTATCCTAAACACCATTATCTCCCAAGCCTGATAAGCACACATATTTGGAGGATGACCCTCTGTTTCTCAGAGTTCCTTTTCTGCCCAACACAATCCATGGGTATGACAAAGCACAAACACAAGGGCCAAAACTGGGGAGATAAATTCTGCCAAACTCTCCTGTTCTGTCTTTTAAGAGGCATCTTTGTCACTTCCAAGTTCCCAAGAACAATGCAGCATGCAAGACCTCCAACAAGAATAAGTTTATTCCTACATAGATATCTGTTCCCCAGCATCATATAGGATAAAGAAGATACATGCCAAATCAGATTGGAAAGAGCTACGGGCAAGCGCTGCCTGGCCGCCTGTCTGCACAGAGCTTTCCATGCTGCAGAGGGCTAGCCCAGCAGCACAGCTTCCACTTTTGCCTCTCTCCCCCATTTTTCAGAGGGGCAGGCTGCAGCTGGCACTGGGGACACTGAAGATCAATAGCTTCTTAAGTGACTCCAGACACTTTGTCAGTTCTGCCAATATCCATGATCTACTGAATTTCTCAATCACTTCTGCCACAGCTCTGCCTAGATAAAGCACACTATTCATAGATATGTCACAGCCAATGTCAGACATCTCCAAGGGTGACATTTCCACAGAATCAGGCAAGCTGCTGGCGCGTTAGGGGTGCTAGCAACTGACGCAGTTAGAAAACACCCCCACACGTCCCCTGGGATGCCTGACCTTGGCTGCTTGACAAGGCCCTGGACACGGGCTTTGTACCAGCAAAGCCTGCACTTGTCTGGCTGCTGCACGCACATGCAACCCTTGTAATTGGCATGGTGCAGGCACCCCCCCCCCCCCCCCAGCATGTTACTCTCCTGCCAGCAAGCGCACAGCTCATGGGTGATAAAAACAGCTGAGGAAGCAAGCACACTTGCAGGAAGAGAAACTAAAGTTTGAGAGCATTAATTACACATTAGTTAACAGTACTGCCAGGGTCTCTGTGTGTTCATTACCTTATTTATGTAAATGGCATCAGTATCACACAGGTACTGAAATCAGAATTGGGATTTCATTGATTTTGAGAGCACAAAAATGTTTCAGAGAAGAAAAGGCACGTTACATTAGCTGCATGCTTCAGAGAACAGAAAGCACAGCTCTCAGGCTTCAAAATATAGACCTGCATGCATTTAAGTAACCCTACTAGCAGGCAGTGCGTATTCACAATGAATGTTGATTACCAGCTCTCAGCCTAGGAACCAGTATGCACAAAGAGCCTTCCAACACAAGGGTGCCACACAGCCAAACCTGCTCCAACACAGCTATAAAAGGCTATTTGCATGCAAACTTATTTCCCTTGGCCATCTGTACCTCTTGCTTTTCCTGCAGCAAGTATCCTATCAGAGGCCCTTTTCTAGTGCTAGAGGTGCAGGAAGCAGTTTCTCGCCTGTGCACCTCTAAGCTCCGCACTTCATAACTTCGTCTTTTCTGTAAATTATGTAGCTAGTGAATGACATGACATTCACTGCTCTCTAAACAGCATTCTCCTCTTTCTTATTACCCAAGAAAAGCCTACAGCATATGGCAGGAATAATGCAAACTGAGATGGTTTTCTTTGAGAAGGTTGTGAGCTAACGGAGTTGGCCCTGGGTTTGCCAAATCTGAAAACCAGTTGTGTATTCAGATCGCATGAGACTTGCTCTGTGGAATATAATTCATGTTTGTCCATATGTAACATACAGGTGGAAATGGTTGAGTATGACGACACACTACTACCATTTCAATGTGCCTCCCTCCACTGGCCATTTGGCAATTGCAGTACTGATGCAGCCCAAAGAAAAATGGCACAAGTGGCTTTGATGAGGCAAGAGGTTAACTGGAGAAGCTATGTTAGCCAGTGTCCCATCACGAACAGGAGTCTGTGTTTGTTTTGCTTTTAAATAAATGTTACGGTAAATTAAAGGTAAGGTTAATAAAGGAGCAAGTACATTCATCTAAAACTTTTAAAAATACCGATATAAATCAGGATTTGTGCATAGACAGATGTGCTCTCTAGCCTGCACCTATACTATCGTCTAGGAATGGAAGTTCTGATGTAAGGGTAATGATTGAATTTATGTATCTTTGTACTCAAGAAATACAGGCTCATCTATATTATGCAGGCTATGTAGGAATTGCAGTTCTCAATTTTTTTCATTTCGTAACTTTCAAAGTGTTTGAGCAATTTGAAAGGATATTTTTAAAAATACTCATTGCATTTTGTGACTCTGTGAAGCACTCGTACAGGTGCTGCACTTTGCGCTGTAGAGCTGATGTCTGCTCTTTTCCCAGGCGCCTTGGGATGCTGCTTCATGGCATGAGATGCAGCACGGGACTGGGCTGCAACACAGAGCCTAGCTGCATCAACATGGGGCTGAAACACTCGTGGCTGTAATACAATGGGACCAGACACCCCAGGTGCTGGGCTACAACATGCTGCAAGCAGGCAGAATCACACACATGCTTAAAGTCAACACCCCTCAAACCTTTAAGACACTCATTACCACTGCTATGCTTCTAGCTATCAAGCCTGAAAGCTCAGAAGGGAATAACTTCAGATGCAGAGAAGCAAACAATGACCCTCATCCCCCCAAGCCCCAACACTCTGCTCCTGAAGCCTCAAGGTCTGCAGATATGTGTCCTGCACCTGGCTACTGGCACACCAAGGTGAGTGGACAGATCGTGCCACAGTTGGCACTGCCCCTGTGTTTGGGAGACTCAGCATCTGGTCACAAGGACAGGAACACACTAAAACTTGCGTTTGCTTAAGTAATAAATTTATAGTGTGAACCTGATAATAAACAGCCATACCTGACTTTGTACAGAACTGCTCTCATTTCATATTAAAACAAAGTTACAACATGTTGGAGAAAAACAAGAAGATGGATTAAGAGTTCTCTTTTAGTGCTCCTGTGTTGTTTTTGCTAAAACCAACAAAGGAGCAAAATTTTCTTACGTGCACAAGAACTTTACTAGAAAAGTGAAATTAATATACCTGTTTATTCACCTATTATTGAAACAGAACAAAAATGCAGAAATAAAGCAGCATGGTTTAAGCAGTAAAAGAGTAATTATTTCTCATTCAACTACAGAATATTGTGTTAGTAATGAATTAAACGAATTAAACAGTTTTAGTCAAAAAAGAGGCCTTTAGATAGAATTCAGTTTACTACATTCAAATCAGCTATGAGAAGAAACAAATAGCCAAATCTATTTCCTGTCCACAGCCCATGGCAATTTAAACATCCAAGATTCTATGTGGGACTCCAGCAACATTGTGCAAAACAATATAAGCTAGCTTCTTTCTGCACATTTATAAACTAAAAACAGAAAACAAAAACAAAAAACCACCAACCCAGCTTTATACGAAGGCATTTAGATAAGGCACATTCCTAATGAAAAGGGAAAAACGTATAATTGGATGATGTGGTATTATAGTATTATTCTCAACAGCAATGCAAAGCTGCACAGAGATAAAACAGCTGTCAGATAAGCTTCATGATTAATACCAAGAAGTCTTTGCTTTCAGTTCTGTTGCTCTTACAAGATACTAACCAAAGTCACAAATTAAAAATGCAAACAACTTTCAGAAGATGAGTGATTCAAAGAACAGAGTTCCAATTTTCTTCAAGTGGTATATGCTGGTGGAGTCACCATCCCTGGAGGTCTTTAAAAGACGTCTAGATGTAGAGCTTAGCAATATGGTTTAGTGGGGACTGTTAGTGTTAGGTCAGAGGTTGGACTCGATGATCTTGAGGTCTCTTCCAACCTAGAAATTCTGTGATTCTGTGATATTCTTTATTAGCAGTACTGGATGCACGGGGGATTGCTCCACCTGTCGTGTATACCAAAACAGAAAGCAGTGCCAAATTTATACAGTAAAATGATGAATATTTCATGAGCGCCTATACGTATTTATTACTTATCCCCGCCTACCCTCGCTTTTCATGCTAATTAGTCTCTCAATGCCTTACGCTTGCACAGATCCATTTTTAGTCCTTGAGTAGTGGTCATCAAAGGGTGGGCGGTGGTCCCAAAGAGGAAGGCTGTGAGTCTTCCTCCCAATGTACTTTTCACCTTTGGTCCAGTTTTCTGCTGAGTGGACACTTTGGGATGCTCTCACAAAATCACAGAATCTCTAGGTTGGAAGAGACCTCAAGATCATCGAGTCCAACCTCTAACCTAACACTAACAGTCCCCACTAAACAATATCCCTAAGCTCTACATCTAAACGCCTTTTAAAGACTTCCAGGGATGGTGACTCCACCACCTCCCTGGGCAGCCTGTTCCAGTGCCTAACAACCCTTTCAGTAAAGAAGTTCTTCCTAACATCTAACCTAAAACTCCCCTGGGGAGTTTTGGTTGGATCTATGGTTGGCCCCTTGCCCAACCATAGATCCTGCTTGTACTGGTTTCATGGTTGGTATTTCCCTTTATCTCCAGTTTTATGTCCTGTTCTGACATTCCAAGGACAATGTTTCTTCTTATCTGGTGTTCTGCTCTTCTGCACGTCCTGCCTAAAAATTCTCACTCATTTAGGACCATTTGTGATTCCTAGTTGTTTTAACCCTTTATTCAATTCCCCCCTTTCTCTAGAACATGCAAATTCTTTTGCATCATATAAGTTTATTATCAGGCATGCAAAGAATTAAACACCTAAATATCATATAAGTTTATAACCAGGCATGCAAAGAATTAGACATCTCAACATTAAACATACAAATATTCCTATCCCTACCAGTGCGACTAAAGCTACAAATATTTGTTTCAACCATTGGAGGTTTGGTAACCAAGATGTCAATTTATTCCATATCTCATTAGAACTCCAGGACAAATTGTCCTTACTGATTTCATGCAGTACTCTGGTCTGGTCCCATATTTCCTTGAGGTTCGTGGAAACTCTTCCACTCTGGTCTACGTACATGCAGTAACTTGTATTTATTACAGTACAGACTCCCCCTTGGGTGGCCAATAACAGATCCAAGGCCATCCAATTTTGTAATACTACTTGTGATAAACTTGATATTTCCTCTTGCTGCACTTTTATGGCATCCAGAGTTCTATTTTCCAATCTCTCAATCATAGCGGAGATATTTACAATTGCTTTTTCCAATTCGCTTTCCCCTAACCACGGAATAAACCATCTAACAAAACTATGAAATGCTATAGACCTTTCTATTAACAGATTATCTGACCTCAGTCTATGTACGTGACTCTTCAAATACCCTTGAGGGACAGTATCATGTATTGTCATATTGGGAACCACAGCTCCCAGCATACAAGTTCCTTTCCAATTTTCAGGCAGTATCTTTCGAGCGGTATCGTTACATATCTAATACCATCCTTTTCCTTCTGGTACCGGCCAACTAGTTAAGTTCGCCTAACCACTATGAGTGCTAATATTCATTGTTTGGCTGCAGGATGTTTGATTCCCCACATAGGTAGAGTCTATACAGTCCAGCTTTCCTGTACCTTTAGGTGGGTTACATCTCTGTACACAAGTAAAATATGATTCCTGCAGTATGAGGCTATTTACTTCCAGTCCTAAAGTCCCTTCATCTTTTCTGTTCCAAGAAGTATTCTCCCATAAATTAGTCCATGACAAACAAATTTGCAGGTAAAGGGATTCCAATTAATGATACACCCTTATTCCTGTGTTCTGGCATATGGGTACATACCCAACAGTTTGTCCTATTAATCGCTTGAGACACTGTTTGTACTAATGTAAGATGCAAATTCTCATTCCAAGTTGCCTGACCCAAATTTGAAAACCATACTCCCGCAGCTATTATGATCTTGTAAACCGTACTTTTACTGCTCCGGTTGGAGTAGTGGTCCATATCTTCACTGAGGCTTTCTTCACCCTGGAATAATGTATCTACGCTGCTTGTTCCCGGATCTTGATAGCAGTATGTGTAGTTAGCAACACCTGGTAGGGTCCCGTCCACTTCTCCAGGATGTTACCTGTTGAGTGGTCGTCACTGCATACCCTGATTTGTGTTGTCCTTGTTTCAAAAAGCTGCTTCCATCAGTATACCATGATTCGTCCGCATCTTCCAAGGGCTCCTCCTTGAGATCTGGTCGGCTGTCATTCCCAAAAAGGTTCGTAGCTCCTTTACCGTTTGGGGTTCTGGAGTTCAGCAAATGACTTCCTTACATTCAGTTCCTAGTTCTCATTGTCCTCCCGAAGTTTAAAATCCCAAATAGGTCACGCACTGTTGAACCAGCTGGGCTTTGTGTTGGGAGACTCGGTATCCATTTAAACCCAGAAATTTAAGGAGACTTATAGTCCATTGAATACAACTCCCTTTAGTCTCGGTAGTGTGAGAAACACTCTGTAGCCAATAACTTAGGCTCAGGCGAGGATCTCAGTGAAGTAGTAATTTATTCGCGATTGCAATGGCGGGTGCCCCACAAGCAGGAGAGAGCGCATCTACAAGTTCCAAAACACAGTTTATATACTTTTTGATGACAAGACCCTCCCCTGTTTCCCCACTGAGTGGGTAATCCAGGTTCACAATCTATCTGATACTTCACAAACAATGCATGGCCTTCAGTTGCCAGCCTGTTAAATTTCAAATTTCTTTTGACATTTTTACTGCTTGAAGTGGTAATGTTTCTTCACTTTTCTGACTTGACACCATGATTTTCACCTAATTGTCCTAAGGAGTCTAGTTGTCTGCATTTTACAAGGTCACCTGCTAAGCTTTCTTATCACTATAAGCATATCTCAGTACTGCATTCCCTCCTTCTAAACAATGTAACTCTGCAAAAACATTTCTATTCCCACAGTAGCTATTAATAAATCACCTACATATTGTAACAAAGCCCCTTCAGTGTCTGGAGGCATCCAAATCTCAAATTCCTTTGCTAATTGGTATCCAAAAATGGTGGGGCTATTCTTGAATCCTTGAGGTAATACTGTCCATATAATCTGCATCTTTCTGCCTGAGTCGGGTTTTTCCCATTCAAAGGCAAAAAAGTTTTGGCTTTCTGTGGCTAAGGCTAGGCAGAAGAAAGCGTCTTTTAAATCCAGTATGGTAAACCAAACTTGACTGTTCTTTAATTTAGTCAGCAAAGTATAAGGGTTTGCCACTACTGGATGTATATCCTTGGTGATTTTATTTATGGCCCACAAATCCTGAACTAGCCTATAGCTTTTTCCATCTGCCTTTTTGATTGGCAATATGGGTGTGTTGTATTATGATTCACATTCAACTAATAATCCATACTGTAGAAATTTATCAATCATCTCTAATTCCTTTCCTATCTTCTATCCTCAAAGGATATCCCTTAACCTTAATGGGTTTCTATCCTGGCTTTAATTTAATAATTATTGGGGTCACATTTTTAGCTCTTCCAGGGACCTCAGTGGCCCAAACTCCTGGATACACTTGATCTGTGATCTCTGAGGGTATTTCACTTGTAGGGTCATTTTGTATTAGTGCCAAGCTCAACACATTTATTAGTTGTTCTTCTCCTATCCTTAATTCCATTTTCCCTTTTTCAAAGACGATTTCTGCCTCTAATTGTTCTAACAAATCTCGACCTAATAGAGATTTTGAAAGTCCAGGTAGATATAAAAACCTATGTATCCCTATTTGTTTTCCCAATTTAAATTTCAAGCATTGTAAAAACAAAACAAACAACAACAACAAACAACTACATCAACAAACGCCTTTTCCTGTTGGTCAGTTGCCCCTATTACATTTACAGACTAATTAACACAGAGAAAGAAGCTCCCTTAACCAACAAAAATTCAAGCCTCTCTCTTTGTTCCCTAGCTTTATTTCAACCAGTGGACCTGCTAGGGTAGGTGCCCCAGGTCCCCGTTATTCCTGACTGTTCTGCAGCCTAAGACAATTTCTTTCTGATATCAGGAGGCCAATTGCCCTAGAATGAGGCTAACCAATTGCCTCTGTTTTCTGAAGCCACGTCCATTTTTTTTTCTTCATTGCTTTTCAAAAATTGGTCCAAAAATTCCATAGGGGTTTCTTTTGGACCTTGTTGGAACAAATTCTCAATTCCCAAATTAACCAGATTTCGGTATAGCAGTTTATAATTTCCGGGGTGATTAGGATCTCAGATGGGGGGGGGGGAAGGTCGGTCAGGGAATGCAATCGTTGAAAGTTCCCTGAGCAGTCCCATTAGCAATCTGAACTCACACATGGACTCAGGTTGTTTTAAGAGTTAGCTGCTTTTCAGTTTCCATGACAACTCTCTGGATCCATCATGGTCCCTCTGCCCCTGAGGGCTCACACCCTCTGTGATTTTGAGATCTCAACCTCGGGTTGAGGCAGAACTATTAACATTCCTGTATCCTCTTTCCCTGTTCATTCAACTTCAAACAGCTTTATCAAATACTACATGCCACACCTTTAACACCTTCAACAACCCTTTTAACACTTCCTTTATCTTTCTCCAGCCTGTACTTTTCTAATACCAGCACCAAAAGCTCAGTCAGGGGCCAACTTAATCCCGTACCTTTTCCCTCCAAGATGCTGAAACAACATATCAGTGTACGAAATTTTAATCCCATTTCCCTTCTCTCCTCAAAAACAACATTAGTTGTAACAGAGTATTATAATCCAAAGTACCATTCGGCAGCCATTTTTCCTCACATTCCAACTTATAAAGGGGCCACCACTGGTTACAATATTTTATTGGTGTCTTCTTATTCTCTGTCCCACCCGGAGATCCCCCAATATCCTTCCAGTGACTCAGTATACATCCTAACAGACTCTTCTTCAGAATCCGCTTTGCTGTCCTCCCATGTTATTATTCAGAAATATTTCTTTGTTATAAAATGCAACAAGCTAGTACCTTTCCACAGTAACACCATGACCCAAATAACATTACAATCAAAATCACAAAGACAATGACCAGTGTCAAAATCCGCATTCAGTCACAGTGTCAAAACCTACATTCAACCACAATGTAAAAACTAGTCCCGCACAATTGTTTGTTTCCCAATGGCGACCAAACACCTCCCAAAAACTGAATGTCGTCCCATGGAAAACCTCTACTTCCTGACTTACGGATGATCCCAACTTCAAGGTATTACCAATACTTAAAGTTTCCAAAATTCCAAATACACCCCAGGGATGAGCTCCTCCTTTTGGTTTCCAAAATATAATCCCAACGTATACTTGTGGTAATAATCACAAAAGTATACACCAAATGCTGCCCCGCAAAGGATTACCCTTCTGATTTATGGATGGCTCCAAATGACTGGTCTACCAAACAAACAAACAACTGAAATAAAGAATATACTCACTTACACTGATGGGGTCCTTGTCTGCCTCCACAGTGATCTGGTGAGTTGAAGAGTCCATCCGGGAAATCCTGGGGGTATCCTAGGGAGTCCTGTCCCCAGCGGGTCCTTCGGTCCGACAGAGAGGGTGTCCCATCTGGGGTGCCAGATTGATTCAAAGAACAGAGTTCCAATTTTCTTCAAGTGGTATATTCTTTATTAGCAGTGCTGGATGCACTGGGGAACACTCCACCTATCGTGTATACCAAAATAGAAAGCAGTGCCAAATTTATACAGTAAAATGATGAATATTTCATGAGCGCCTATACGTATTTATTACTTATCCCCGCCTACCCTCGCTTTTCATGCTAATTAGTCTCTCAATGCCTTACGCTTGCACAGATCCATTTTTAGTCCTTGAGTAGTGGTCATCAAAGGGTGGGCGGTGGTCCCAAAGAGGAAGGCTGCCAGTCTTCCTCCCAATGTACTTTTCACCTTTGGTCCAGTTTTCTGCTGAGTGGACACTTTGGGATGCTCTCGGCCCCTTGCCCAGCCATAGATCCTGCTTGTACTGGTTTCATGGTTGGTATTTCCCTTTATCTCCAGTTTTATGTCCTGTTCTGGCATTCCAAGGACAATGTTTCTTCTTATCTGGTGTTCTGCTCTTCTGCACATCCTGCCTAAACATTCTCACTCATTTAGGACCATTTGCAATTCCTAGTTGTTTTAACCCTTTATTCACGAGCAATGCAGCTTTTCCTTCCTACAATCCTTTCAGAGAGAAAGAAAGGCAAGAACTTCATTGCAGTTTAACCTTCAACTCCAACTTTTTTGGAAACGTACAAAACTAGCCACATTCATTTATAAAACCCACTTAGCATGCATTTGCTCTGATTCAGGGAGGACTAAGCAGAAAACACACTAGACTTCCAGTTCCAGAAGCTACATGGATGAAGCTACAGGTATTCACGTAGCGCGGTTTGGCCCCTGGCTAGACCATGAGGCCCTCAGCCTGCACATGAAGCACCAGGCAGGAAGCTTGGTTTAGCAGCTTCTGGGTATTTTGTAAAATAGGACACCTGCCCTTATTGCAGGGGTGTGAGCGGAGAAGAGAAAGGGGAAAAGGCTTGAGCAGCGTGAATGTTGCCTAGCCAGATGCAAAGCACTCCTTGGCCACCTGGTCCTGCACAATAGATCCACCCCTGGCTCCCTGGGGGATGAAGCAGTCACCCCCACGAGGCGCAGCAGAACTCGAATGCCAAAGCCCACACCTAGCTGCACAGGAGTGGGATTGCTCCTCAGCACCATTTTGCTGTGGTACTCTGAACCCTGCATTGAGCTCTGCTCTGCTTTTATGCTGTTGGGGAAGAAAGGCCACAAGTTCCTCCAGTGAAAATTTATTTTCCACCACAAAAAGCCTGGGTCACTCTCACAAAAACAGCATCTTTACCACTTAAATCAAACAAGATTAAGGCTTTCTGTACAAACCAGCTGTGACTGCTTCACTCACTGAGTTTTGAAGTTGTGAAAAACGCAGGATTGAAAATACAGCAGAACATCAGGGAAAAGTTCTGTCCTGTCAAAACAGGGCTGGCAAGCACCAAGCCCACCTCAGCTGTCGCTACCCTGTTTGCCAGGACAGCTGCAGCAGAAGTTGCTTTGGCAGACTGGAAGTGCCTTCGCTTCCAACCCAAAGAGGTAACCGCTGCTGTAATGGGAACAGATTGTTTCATCAGACTGGAGCACCAGAGACACACACAGTACACACTGGAAGGGAGTAGAACCCAATATCCTAATGGGTCTTCTTCCATTTCACGTGGATGGCAATAGGATGTGTCAGCCCTTTCCAAATGCAACTCTTGGAATGCTTCTGAAATGCCCAAATGCCCTTTGCAGCAGTAACTTTTAAATAGAAAATGAAACATCTTAACAATAGAGAAGCACCCCTTCAACAAGCTGAGACAAAATGATGTTCATTCACTTAGAAACATGTTCATTGCAGAAAGCAGGACGAGAAATGCACGTGCTTTACTAGTATATCAAAGACTGTCATCAAGAAAATCCACAATGAGCTATAAATGTAAGGAAATTTCATAGTGTTTATGGGAGAAGCAAGTTTTTTCCTGCAAACAGATGTGAAAACAAGGTGGTAAGAACAAAGACCTTGCTCCCTAAAATGAATTTTTACTCATCCCAAGCATTTTCCATGGCAAACATACACTTCTGTCCCTGTGCAGAACAGAGGGTCACTTCTGGCAGTTTGCTGGAATGAAAGGCTTTACGGACCACGAATTTTAAACACCAACCTCAGACAGCTCTGCTGAATGTTATTAATAGGACAGAAAGCAACCCATAGGTATGCAAACAAGAAGAGATAGCATGGTGTCCCTAAATGGTATAATCCATCTGAAAAACAAAGACGTTTCAATAAAATCAGCCAACACTTCTCATTATACCCTGCAGCATTAGCCACTCTTAGTTTGACAACCCATCTTTTATCTGGAACTTTCCACACTTGCTTCTGCACATCACTGGACTCCTTCTGTTTCCAGAGGGGGGAAAAATGTTATTTCAAGAAATATTTCTGGGAGAAATTTTAACTTACAAGAAATTCACCAGTGGGCTTTTTGTTTCTTTGCTGTTTTGATGTCCCTGCTATTTCCAGCCCAGGCATGCAATCTCCAGCTCCTCCCCTGCACACAGTGAGCCACGAGTCCCTAGCTGCAGGTGAGCCCTGTGTAACACAGGGGCTTAGCATTACCAGGTCACTCCAAATTAAGCTGTGGGGATGCTTCTAATCCAGCTCCTCTGGACAGGATGGATGGCACTTGCAGGGCTGCCCTTGGTTGAATTTGCAGCACAGGAGCTGTGCACAGTTAAAGTGGCTCTGGAAACCATGCAGCAAGCACGCTGCCTGGCACTGGAAGAGCCTGTGTGGGACCAGAACTGGATTTTGCTTGTGTTATAACTGTCTCAACAAGGCCATGCACAGAAAAGCCCATTTGGGTATAGCATTTTCAATGGCCAGAGCAGAGCATTTGACCTTGCAACCTCAGTTTTTCTTCAGTGGGGTTTTTAGCATATAATATATTAACTGAAAAAAAAAAATAATTCAAGTTCAATCCACCAAAAAATCATTTTTTATATGAGCTAACTGATTTTCAAGATGTTTTCAGGGGAAGAAGCTGCTAGCTCTATGCCTCGTAGTGAGGGCTCCTCCTGCAGAGAGCACCCAGAGATGTTGTATCCATCACTGGGGCAATTCCAGCATATTCATATAACTGTTCTCAGGATGCGCTGATCATTGCCTCAGAATGCGCCAGCCCAGAAATCAGATAGAACACATCTCCAGCAATGCTTTCCATTGCATCCTGCTAAACATCTGCTATAAATAATCATGTTTCATCAATAATAAAGAATGTATTCATCACGGATTGTGAAACAGATGTATATTGAACCATTCAATGAAAATGAAATTTCCATAAAGAACAAATGTAGTCAAGTTGTACTGAAGCAGGAATCCTGCATTCAGTAAAATCCAGCATAAGTAGTTTTGTAAATTGGGAACTTTATTTTTCTTTTAAAATTTGTAGTTGTTCTTGTTTTCTGTCATTCTTATTATTGTTTTTCGCTTGATCATTCTCCATGCTCTCCACAGAAAGAATGCTTGATCAGTTCTTCCAAAAGCCAGCGATAAGAAAATAAATCCCTTTGGCATCACTGCACAGAGCAGTTGCATAACAAGCCCAGTATATATAGAAATTGCATTCCAAGTTTTTACATAAGAGCTCCAAATAACACAGATTGAAAAAAAAAAAAAAAAAATCAACTCAATTTACAAGCCAGCCCTGCAAGCGCTTTTGTGTCTGATAACTTGGAGCAAGTGGATCAGCTTACAATTGGTACACGGTTAATATTGTCCTTGTGCTGTTTACGTAACTGAAAAAGAAAGATTAAAAATTGAAAAGGCAAAGTATGTGTAAAATAGTTATTTGCTCATCCTCAAGACAATGCTCTCTCTAGCCAGAAAGAATGGCAGAGAGGCTTTAAAATAATACAAGCTATCTAAAATATTCTCTGTCTTCCTGTATTCATGCAAATCACCATGCATTCTCAGATGAGACTTCCACAGGTATTTCTGCAAGAAAATCTAAATCTGTTCCACAAGCTTTAAAGCAACTGAAGTCCTAAAAGCAACCATTACCAGGGAGATCCAGGCTTCTAGTAATTGGATAGAGTCCCATCAATTCTAATCCAACCTATGCATCTACAGTCTGAAGGCTCTAAGTTTGTCAACAGGTATGAACTAGAAACTCTACTGAAGAGGTCAGCAACACTGAAAAAACAAGTCATCCAACATCACTAAGCAAACTTGCTCATTTCTAGCTCAATGAAATGTCTTATGCATGGATACAGGGGGGTTCTGGGAAGCAGAGCCCTGCAGCCCAATGGGGGCAGCAGGCACCAACCTCTGGGGGCAAAAAGCCACTGCTCTGAGGGGGGCAGAGGGGTGCCCAGAGGCAGGGAGGGCACGGGCTGGCCACAGCAGGCTGCAGGCGGGCAAGGCAGCTGGAGGCAGGCAGTGAGGAAGAGCTGGAGCCACAGAAGGGATGGGGTGCTGCTGGGGTGCGACAGCACCAAGAAGCCAGGTTAGGATGCACCTCAAGCGCAGTACATTACAAATACTACCCAAAATTATCCCAGTAAGAAAAGCATTTACAATCATCATCTGACACTTCAGTTAAAAGAAAAATAAGTTTCTGGAGTTGCCTTTCTCTAGATCGGCAACATAGGTTAATAACAGATCATCTGCCAGCACCTGGAGTAGCTTGCAGAACCAAATTAAAAAAAGCAAATTTTTCCATGTCTGATGTGCGAAGCTGCAGGTCAAATGACCAAACCACAGTGGAAGAGATGAGGGAAGCTCCATCTATAAGGAACAGAGAAGAGTAATTGCCAAGATCACAAAGCAAGAGGCAGCTGCAAGTGCATTGCTACGGGGGCTGTTAACAGGATTGAGAGCACTGCATTTAATGTTTGCATTAGCAATCCAGTCAGACAGCCCTGTTTCAGCCACATTCAAGTTTCTTAGCCATAAAACTGGAGCAGAGAAACCTGCAGGAGGACCAGAGAATGGTACAAACCATTTGGAAGTACAAGACAAGATGCTCAACTCCATGAGCCAACTCTACTATTAGTAAGTGCAGAATATATACATACATACTATACACAAAACAATATATGAGCATGCGACTTTCATATCATATGCATACAGTGAGTATAGGTGTAAAATAAGCACAAAAAGGAGGATATTTTAGAGCAGTACAGCTTACAAGTCAGCCTGTAGGCAAGAGGAGGCCGACACAAAGCCAGGCCCACAGGAGATGGCCAAATTTGCTTTCTGCACGTCAGAACTAATCTAAAAATGTAATCACACCAACTGCATTAACGTTGTGCTTACACCACTCCGATATTATTCCTATGCTGCCTCAACATGAAAGTACAAGCTGCAGCAACTCTGGAGAGCCAAAATGCCTCCAGCAACATTGTATTAAAGGGTTTGAAATGAAGTGATAAAGAAGTTAAAATGCTGAATCTTGGCTTTATTCACATTCAGGAGAGAAATCACTCTTGGTTGTAGAGTTATGAGAATACTTTAACACATAACTGATAGGTATCTGGAATTCATAAAATGCATTTATATTATCAAAATCCTGCCACCATTTTACATTGGAAATCACTTGCATCCTAGTCTCAAGAAGATCTCCTCATTCCAACACAGATTGTTCCAAGGGGCACCGTGTTATCACTTACGCCTTGCATCACACCAAGCACATGTGTGGTGCTTTACAGGAGGACAGGTCCAGAGACAGATATAATCAATGCTTTCATTTTTCTGATCTCTCTCACCACCACATCCAGATCCAAAATACAGTCTAAAATTGAATTCAATTTATTTCCTTCTGGACTATGATGGAACAAATGGGCTGAAGGAGATCAGTTCAGCTTTCTATTACTGTGCACACATTAAACATTAAAGCTGCTATTTTCCTTCCCCTAGTAGAAGTATTTAAAATGCACAGAACATTTCCAAATTGAATTCCATGCATATCCATAATGCTTTCAGAGTTTTTTTTTTTCCTCATTTGTTACCATGTCACTTCCCCAGGCAGCTTCTTAAACCTCTTCCTTATCCAATTCTGTCTGCTTTGAATCCCTCCCAAATACAGACAGATTCCATCACCCCAGGTCCAATCTAAACAAGAAAGCAAAGAAGCCCAAGAAGCATTCTGGGCATGGCTAACCCTGTCTCAACAACGAGTACATCAGACCTCAAGACAGCAGAGCAGTTTGCTACATGCTTAGTATTGGCCTCTAACTCCCAGTTTCATCTTATCTGACCTGGTTCTTTCGGTCTCTCCCCAGACCAAAGGTGGTGCTCCCAGCAAGATTCACGCTCGCTTCCACAGCAGAAGGCTGCTTTCCAAAAAAGGGGTATTTTTTCGGGGCACCGCTAATCTGCGGGAGCAATGACGCCATATCCTGCAGCCTAGGGAAATCTCTTCCCTCCTAGCCCCAGAGACAGCCTTCACAGCCCATCAGCACTCTGCGGTAAAGCCACCACAAGGGATACCAGAGGCAGACTGCCATACCCATAGCTCCATGTCTGCATATGAAAGAAGAAAAAACAAATGCGCACATACTAAACAAAGGAAGGAGTAAGAGAGCGTTTCTCTCTCCCAGGGACGATCCTGGTAATCCTCCAGGAAGGAGCAGACTGTGGGCCACCTCCACCAGCGGGCGTTATCCCCGGATCGCGGCTCTGCTCCAGCCCCTTGTCTCTGCAGGGCTGCAAGGGGGCCCCCTGCAGCACAGGCCGGTAGGAAATCCAGCCTTCGAGTCCTTCGCCTTCCGTGGTTCGTGGCAGAGAGCAGCCTGCCAGTCCCGAAGATAAAGTGAAGAAGAAGGGCTCACACCCACAACTAGATAAAGCTCACTGCTCGAGAAAGCCAGAATTAAACCTCTCCCTGTCCCAAAATTGCAAGGTAGGTGTGTGCGGGGGTGTGATCAGGATGTTAAAAAATGTTCTTCTCAAACCTGTTTTTCAGATGATGCATCACCAGGACTGCAACTGTTGATGTGACTTCTATGAATCCTTTCTTTGTCCATGAAAACCTGTTTATCAATATTATTGAAATGGATACATCTAACTTAGGGAAAAAAATCTAATAATTGTTTTTCAGATTAAAGCTGCAAACTACAGCACCTGTGATTTCCACTGCTCTGCTGACAAAAGTCCTTTTGTTATCTTTATCACAACCAAGAGTGAAAAGAAATACTGTCTACCTGCACTCTGAAAGACTGTAACGTATTTCATTGAATATGTCCACACAAATGCTACATGTTCAGCCAATTTGCTCACATCCTTGTGAAGAAACTCATTTTTTCTTGTTTTCTACTAAAAAGAAAAAAAAAAAATGTCAGTATGAATCCCGCAGTCTTGCTGCTAAACCCCTATTGTTTCCCTAGGAAAGTGTAATCACTGTCATCAGCTATGAATGGAATAAGACCATCTTTACACTGACTATCATTTTATGCCTCTGTATTCTCTCTCTCAAGCACTTTATAATTCATGGCTCTGTTTTGCCTTTCAAGCTAATCTCTGTGACAGATTTACAAAAGAAATGTTTTGACAGCTCAGGTGTCAGCTAGTTCTTTTTTTTTTAACTTTAATTTTTTATTGTTGTTATATAAACATGTTCAAAAAATTGTGAATTTGCAAGTCACAAGTGTTCTGAAAAGGCCCAGCTTCAGCGCATACTGGTGATGTTCAAATACAGTTTTTCTTTATACTTTATATTTATATAATTTGAGTACGATTGAAATAGATTACAGCAAGTTAAACTCAAGTAGCTACTGCTGTTTACTAAGGTTTCACAAATCGCTGGGATATTCACTCTCTACAATTTTTATTCTGTAAAGGACATTTATTTTCTGGATTAATTTTGAAAGCGATGCATTTGTAAGATTGCAGCACAAGGAATGGATAAAATTACATTTCAGGTATTTATATGTTACACTAATGACACATTACTGAGGAATTATAAAGATCAGATAACCAACTGCTACTGAAAAAAAAAAAAAAAAAAAAAAAAAAAAAAAAACCACCACGATGTTTCACTGACACATTCAATGACGTTAAAGAATTATTCAGCAGGAATTAGTTGCCTAATCTCTGTCTGTCAGCATTGCAGGATGGTTTATCTGTCTCTTCCTGCTGAAGAAGGCAAAGACGGAAACACTGCCATCATGCAAGCTCCCAGGCACGAGCAGAGCAGCCACCGTGACCACAGAAAGAAATGCAGTGGGCAGGGAAGATGAGAGAAGGACAAGTTTAAGTCTGGTTCTTCCCTAGGCCATGTTCGCACAACGTAGGAGAGATGGCAGCACATATGTCAAGCAGCATTTTGGGCACTAGCAGCTGGTCCCAGGCACGGACACTCACCAGCAGCACCAGGAACTGCAGCACATGTGGGCAGCGTGTCTTGGGAGAAAGAGGGAATAAGCCTCAACTCCAGCCGTTCCCATACAAGGTCAGCCTGGAACGCACCACTGCACTGGGCACCTAGTGTAAAAGCTTACCTTTGGGCAAGGAACTGTGCCCTGAGCATGTCCTGCCAGCCTCATCTTTAGGTATGAAGAATGAGATTCATAGAGAAAGGGAAGAGTCAGATGCTCACACAGAAAACAGGAAACTCAAGCAGGAGACAGGCAGGTAACCTGCATCTTCTCCAGGCTTTTGCTAATGTCGCTACCACCAGTAAGGCATCACCAGAGAAAAGTCAACAGGGAAAGCTGGCAGTGAGGGCAAAATCCTTGAAGGAGCCAGCTCCTCCCCAGAGAGAGGCAGAGGCTGGCAGAGTCCTGCCAACACATGGGGTGGTCGCACCCTCAAAGGGGCAGGGGTAAAACTCTGTGCACTGCATTTTGAGCCACGCCATGCCAACCCCCAGCAGTTTACCTGTCCTCACCTCACCAGCTCCCACCACGTGACCTGAACAAAACCAAGGTCTCACCCACCAGCTTTACTAAGACCCCAACACCACCGGCTCCTTCCCAAAGTCCCAGGCAGATGCAGCCCTCATCCCACCTCTGATGCCCTCACCATGGGCTGCAATGCATGCAGTTGTTTGAAGGATGTGGCCACATGCCTGCAGTACATCCATGCAAAGAGCGTGGAGAACCTCTGCAGAAGATAAGGAAGAAGTACTTTCTGGGTGGCATGGAGGGAGCACCTCCTTACCTATCCCATCAGCAGATGGATGGGTGAGGGCACGGGACCAGGCCTGTCACAGCAGTCAGCCTCGACAACTCCATGCCTTTAATGTGCCACCTGAAAACAGGGCCATGACCCTTCTGGGGGCTGATGCACCATCCAGAGGGGTGAGGAAAGAGCTCTGTTCCTCTGCTTTCTAGCTTCCTGCAGATGCCATTTCCTGGACAAACCATGCAGCATCTCAGTGCCTCCAAGCAGGAATGCAGGCAATCCTCATGGAGGACTGGGCTGCTGTGGTTACACACAGTTTGAGTTGAGGACAAGGTCTTGTGCTAAAGCCATGAGAGTACAGATGAAGACAGGTGCAAACATGATGGAGGTAGTGCTTTTGGGGGTGGGGGGTAAAACATCACCAGAGGACACAGAACAGAATTTGGAGGTAAAGGAAAACCAGCTTTCAAACAAAACACCTTGCCCATTTAAGGCAACAGAAATACCAGCCACACGCTGTTTACAGATTGTTGGTTTATACAGTTTTGATTCCAATGTGTTCTACTCTCAGATCCTTTGTCATGTACTCCTTGTAAACAAGGTTAGCCTGCCTACTGATAAGCATCATTTTTTACTTTTTTTTTTTTTTTTTTTTTTTAAATTACCAGTTACACTGGGGAGGGGGTGAGGGAGGTAAAGGTAATTCTGGTAATAAGTTCCACTCTTTTTCAAACATACATCATTGGTATTTCCACTGGGGAAATTCACAGCTTTACTCGAGGTTGCAGTTACAAACCCCAGACCTCTGATGGGACTTGGGCATGCAGAGATAGAGAGCAGAGCAGGACCAGTGGGCATGGCTGCTGGGGAAGTGCCCAGCCTTGCCCAGAGTTGGCTGCAGGGCACTGCTACACGTAAGCCCCAGGTCACACATGCTAGAGCGAGCCTCGCCACAACAGGAAAGCATGTCTCACCAGCAGAGGCTGCCTATTCCTCCTCCCCAGAACACTGCTCTGCAGGAACCAAGCCATCTGTGTGGCAGCCCCTTGGCTTTCCACGCTTGCAATGCTCAGCTAAGACTCCAGGAAGAATATTTTCAGTATGCTGTCCTCAGCTTTAACCTAACTTTGAGCTCTTGCAGAACCAGATAAACCATCTGCTAATAAAACACAGCTTACAAGCATATACAAATGTTTATCTTCCTTCAGGAGCAGTGTTTGATTGATTGATTGAATCTATACAAGTGGAAGGAAAGCACAAATACTGTAAATCTCTCAAAGAGACATCTTTTTTATGAAAAGCAGGAAAAAGGCTATTTCTATAAAAGGCAATTTCTATAAAGATAACTTGCAGACTTAAGAGTAAGGAAATGAACAATGTTCTTAGAGAAGGAAAAAAAAAAAAAAAAAAAGGAAGAGCAGACTGCAGCTTCTGAACTTCAGTAATTTTCAGACACACCATCATCGTGGAGTGAGTTTCCAGCAGCTATGATTGCCAAGTTGGATGGCCTGCCCAGGCAGTGACAGAGCTCAAGTTGAACCACAAGATAAGTTCCAGAGAATAAAAGGTGTTTACTTATGACTTTATGGCATCAGTCCTCTTTTAAACAAGCAATTCCATGAACAAGACTACCTTTAATTAGTTGCACCAGAATAAAAGCAGCAGAATTCCTGAAGATCCCCTCACTTTGTGGGTTCTCAAACAAGAGGTAAGCCAACTGTCTTTCTATGTGCATCTGCTGCCTGGCATTCCTGCTTCTACCCAAGAATCTGATTTTCACAATATTTAAAGGCATTTCATACCTCAGCCGCTCAAACCCCCTGCCATGTCCAGCTGAACTCACCATAGAGGCAGCTGCAAGGAAGGGGACAGCTGCAGAGCCTTGCTCCTAAACAGCCTGCCCAACCCAGGCCATCCTCTTGGAAGCTCCTTGAGCTCCTGCTGAGCCAGAGGCAGGTGGCTGCAGGGCTGCAGACCCCTGGCTGTGCCTCCCTCTGCACCAGGGGGGTGTGTGTCCAGCAGGGCATCTGTCCTCTTCCCCTCCCTGCCAGAGGCATCTCCAGCAGGAATGCTTCTTTTCCATGGTCTGGTGATAAATCTGAGGTCAGGCTTGAACCATAAGATACTTTGGTTTCACAGCTTAAACCACGTCCTGCAGTTCTTCAGAAATTAAGTAAACAGACTTGTGAAATGTGTCCATTTGATTCGTGTCGTGTATGAAACAATGCTAGGGCAGCATGATGAAATGTAACTTTCTATCTAAGAAAAACAGAGTGATTAGTGTACATAGTTCTTGTACTGTGCAAAGTAAGAGTCTAGCAATTCATGTAAATAGAGGGCTTGAAGGACGAACACTGAGACTCGAGTCTGGGAGATAAGAGGATCAAAGAGGTTTTTTTTTTGGAAACTGCTGACTTCTGCATGAGACGCTGCCCAAGCTTCTGATGTCTGGCAAAGGGATCCACCAAATAAGGAGAAAGGGGGAGTTGAAGGATGACTGAAGGACAAAGCCTGGGAGGAAGACTACGAGCCTTCAGCACAAGAGACCCCCAGAAAGACCACCAGAGACTGATACGCATGCGTCCGGAGAGGGTTTGGATTCTGGGAACTAATTATAATAACCCTGCCTTTTCTAGGAATAGTGATGAATATGTATTAGTCTAGGAGCATAAAAATCAGCCTCCTGATGTAACAGGTGTGCATCTTGGTGGAGCAGAGACTCTTGGTGCACCCAGCGCTGTTTGCTTGCCTCTATTCGCTTAATAAATTACAAACTTTAATTTTAATCCTATCTGGGACTCAAGCATTTACCACAGACTTAAAACAAGCACCCTAAAATATTTTAACACCTATTCCAAAACACAAATCCCAGAGACAGAGGCTACCAAAGTCAAACAGCAGAGCAGGAAGTGCTTGGGATGTATGTAGGAGATGGCAACATCTCTCACAGCCAAGAGCCAAAGCCCCACAAGGAGCTATGCTCCAGGGCAGTGCAACCTGGCTCTGGGAAGCAGCATCAACCAGTGTGGTCAAGAAGCTGCTAGACATCTCCCCTCCTCCCTCCACCGTAATTGAGAGCTAGATAGAGGGGTGGTACCAGGTGCATCGTTTGCCATATACTGCTTTTCTGGTAAGCAGAGCTACTCCTGGCTGTCTGTCAGCATGGCGTCAGGCAGAGCTGGCTGGGAGTACATGGGTATTCCCAGCAGGAGGGGGTCCCACCTAGGTGGGGAGGCTGGAAGGAGGCCCTGCCGACTTCAGCAGGAAGCCGATGTGCCACCCAAAACAGCATCTCACATGGCTAAGGTTGCCATGGAAACAGCATCCTATATAGGTCATCCAATCCCTTCCCAGCCCCCCCAGCTACATGTTGAGATCTCGTTCCACCTGGCATTAAAGCAGCTCAGGATGTGTGTTGGAGGTGACTCATGCCTGCTGTGGCTCCCTGTGTTTATGCACAGTGCAGACACTGGACACAGAGACACCAGGACTTCTTAAATAACAATTAGATGGCAGCTGAGCCAAGCAACATTACTTCCATTAAAGACTCTTGTACCAGGTATGCAATCCACGCTAAGTACCATCATACGAAAGTGAAGATCCCAGCACCACGTCTGAGTCCTCAGAGCCAAATTCAAGCAGCAGACTTTAAGCAGAGTTAGATTAAAAGTGATGAATACCTCTCCATTCCTACATGAAAATCTGAAGAGGCGGGTCTCAGATACTCCTCTCTCTGTGATATGCAGCTCTCATTATAATTACTTCCAGAAATAGTTCCCCGGGCCGGGGGGGGGGGGGAGCTGGGAAACAACCAAATGAAAAAGAACAACCTAAAGGTATAACTGACAACCTATTTGCTCAGCAATAATCCTGCAAGCATGCCACATTACATCTCTGCATCTCTGCTCTCTGTCCTTATCAGCTTGTAAAATTCAGGTCCTAGTCTTTGTGCTATTACTCAAAGCCCTCCATCTCCAGGAGGCTGCCTATAAATATCAGAAGCCATCTCCTTCTCTGTGCAGCTTCAACATCCCAGTAGAACAAGGCTGTAGAGAGGGCACTGTGGATCAAGGCAGTGGCTGTGAAAGATAAGGGAGCCTGCTAGAGGAGATGTGGCCTCCACTGCACAGCTCACCTCCCCAGAGCCATCACTCGAGAAGCTTCCAGCTCAGATCTAACTGCAAAACTAATTTCTTTGCCTGAATTGACCTCACACAAGTGCCTTCTAAGCTGGGAAACACATCAAGCCCATAAAGCATCAGAGAAAACAATACCCTAATAAAAATAATCAAGCTATCCTTCCTATGTACCAGGAGAGAAAGAAGGAGGAACAAGATTATTTCCAAGTTTAAGTGCCTGTGAGTAGCTCAGATGCTACAATGGCCATTACAGCAGTAAGGAAATGGCTGGCAGCTGGCTCAAGGCATCTATAAATAATGCAATACATCTCCAGACCTGTAGCTAATTTGCCAAAATGTATGTTACAACTAGCCTGGACACTATGTTAAGTACATGAATCAATTACAGGGTGACATATAGTATATTAGCATTAATTGTATGTTTATATAACACAGTTATAGGTATTCCTATGTGCATATACCCAAAGCCTTCCATGCCAATTCTGGAAACACACTTTGCAAGGAGAGAAACAGTTCCCCGTGCTCTGAGCAGGTGTCACCCATCACTGGACCAAAGCACCATCAAGACAAGGACTGCCTGGTGCCTGTGGTCGAGCAATCCTCTGCAGTTATTGGCAATCAGTAGGCATTCAGTGTGAACTCCTGCAGCCCCATGGGTGGTATACACCCATCTCCTCCCTCAGACAGCTCAGAGCAGCCACCCGTACAGAGGGCTGTCCAGTGAGTGAGGATCTCTTCTGTCACAAGCTCCACACATCACCTGTTGGAGCAGCTCCTGCAGGCCTGCTCCCATGTGTTCCCCACATCAGAGGGGAGCACATGGGCTTGCTTTCTGACTACCCAAAGCTATGCTTCAGCAGTAGCACGGTTGGCCAGCTCAGGTCCTCAAGTGCCCACAGAGCTGACAAAAAAAATTCACTGACCTCAGTTTTAAAAGATGTAAAGTCTGAATGGATTTTTTAAGAGAACACAGACCTCTGGGAGGCTGTTCCTACAATGTCACCTTCTTCAGCATGCTTTACAGTGTCAGATTTTGCTGTGTTTAGTCTGGCATGGGAAAAAACTACAGCTGATTTTATCATAAGATTTCAGAATTTGAGTCAAAATACTTATCTTATACTTATTCTGTGAGCTACTAACTGATTGCTTTTTAGAAGTCAGATGTATCATAGCCCCATTAAAAGAAATTACTTCTGCATCTGTTCTAACCATCCAGCAATAATTTAATCCTGCTTAGTATCCAGAACACAACTGTGAAGTACCACTTAATAAAATTGCAATTGGTCTAGGAGCAGTTCTTCAACCCACTATTCTGCACACCCCTCTCCTTCCCTCTCTTTTTAGGGCAGTTCTTCACTTAAAGATTCAATATCACCAAAGCGTACCCCAGCAGGTTTGCAAAGATTAAAACTGAAGTCAGAAAATGCTCACAAAGAATAAACCTTTAAATGTTCTTTGAAGTGCATGGGAGAGTATTCAAAAGGCTTACAGTTAAAAAGAAAAAAAATGCAATGATCCTGCTGTACTTATTTTTAACATGCAGTTTTTCTAATCCTCATATTTGACAACATTATCCAGAACTGGGCTTTAGCAACACTGCAGTGGCTCTCAGACACACAAGAGACCTCACACTTTACCACATTCCTCAGGTAGCAGCAGGGATGTTGCAGGCTCAGTTTAATGAGTTGTGGTTTTGTTTTGGTGTTCCTGGGCAGGGCTGGTCCTTCATGCTGGTGGAGGTCTGTGGTTTCTTTCCCAGGAAGGACTGTGGGAGCTTTGCAGCTCCAATTCCCCAACACACCACAAAACCCCTGCTGCAGGTGCAGGACAGGAGCAAGCAGATGTCATGGGCACCAACTGCTCGAGATAACCACAGGCTGCCCTGGGAGCTGCAGTTCTCCACCTTTCCCTCCTGCCTTCTCACCCACCAGCTATCGCTTTGGAGCTCTGGCTTCCCCAGCTCAGGCTCCTTCCCACCTCTCACGTAACAAGAAGAAGTTCGGTTGACGATGCTAGATTCTACCCCAAATCTGTGCTTTTGCATAGAACTCTCTTCATATAGATTGCTGACTGCCTTTTCCTACTCCATGCTCACAGTCAGGTCTCTGTGGCTGCTGAGAACATCTGCAGACCTCCTTCTACTGCTCTTCCATAAACACTAATTTACCAGGAAAGTCTGCCTGAAGTTCGTAACCCACACCTTTGTCTTCAGTACGATGGAAGTTACTGATGGGCTCCTTGTCCCTCCAGCCTCCTTGCACTTGTCTCCCCACAGCCTCAGCACATGATAGTCACAGGACCAAGCCTCTCCACTGCCACCCCATCCTCTTCCTCACATCCACACTCCAGCCATGGGGCCTGCAGCTCTCCTGAAACAGGGCCAGCAGCACAGGAGGACAGGTTGCCATTAGCCAAAATGCCTGGTTGTTCACAGAAACCTGGCCCTGAATTCAGCATGCAGAGTTGGTGGGCTTCTGCAACTTGTGCAGCTGAGGAAGACCGGGGTTATAAGCCATGCCCGTCTCATGCTGTGGATTCAGTGACCATTTGCAAATCCACCAGCCAAGCAGCACAGAAGCATGCTGCAGTAACAGGCATCTGATGCATTGAAGCTTCAGCTGGAGGCATCTGCTGAAGCACGTCCTCTTTCAGTCAAAATCAGGCATCTTCAATAGTTCCATGGGAGACAGTTGTGGCCACATCTGCTGCGTGGAAGGGACAGTTTTATGCATGTGGGGGAGGCATCTGTGCTGGGGCTGGTGCTCAGGAGCATCTCTGGAGACAGATGCTCAGACACTGACAGCATAGCTCTCCATCAGGGAGAAGGCAGATGACATTATAGCCTCTACCAGAGCCGCCACCTCAGTTTCTTGATGCACACTGTAATTTAGTTCAACAACACTTTGACATGTGTTATAAGCATTTCAGCCTTGCTCTTCAGAGCAGTGCAAAACACAGAAGCCTGCAGGAGGTTAGAGGCACTCTCTAGTAGGGAAAGAGTGGGGAGGCAGGGGAAGCAGCTGGGAAACACAAAGCTGAGCCTGGGTACAGCCTTGAGCAGTTCATTTACCTTTGTTCACATCTCAAAAATGCAGGAAGGGCCAGGAAGCTCAGAGCTCAGGACAGGAAGAGCACCCCAGTGTCCTGGGGACACCTGGAAGAAAAAGCCACTTACCCTGGGGAGGACGAGGCAAGGGGCAGAAGCAGTGAGACAAGGGTAGAATAACAACAACAAAAATCAAATCAAGCTTTAAATTGCACAAGTCAGTTTTCCACTTCTGCAGTTACCATCCACTGGGGTATAGGAAACTGCAAAAGCAGCATCAGTCTCTTCTAAATTACCTCCTATCTAGTGCAGCTGAAACGTTAGTTCTCTCTTAACCTAACAGAAGCCGACCCTACCTGTTTAATCAAGCAGGCAGTTCTTCACCAGCATGAGAGCTCTTTAGATCTACGAAAAAAATAATCATCCTTGCAAAACGTAAATTGCTAATATCAGGGCTATGGCTTGCCAGGATACAAACACTATTTCAATGTAAGAACGAAATAAAGATACCAAATGATATGACATCCATACAAATTAAAATAGAGGAGCCTGTATGAAAGCCACCACTGCATTATCAATACACTTTATTGGCAAGTTGCCTCACTTACTAAAAAATGCATGTCAGTTCTTGCAGTCTACCTTATCACTAGCAGAGGAATTATGTTGAAATTATTCAGAATCTTATACACATGCATGATGTGAATTATGCATATACATGATGATAAAAAGACTTGCTGCATCCAACCTGCAAGGAGGAAACCTGCAAGCATCGCTCCCCAGAGACCAGCTGGGACAGAGCCCACATTCCTTGCACCGCTGGCCCTCCCCAGCAGCCCTCTGCCCCAGAGGCAGTCACATCAGAAGAGGCATCAAAGCCTATTATAACCAAGTTTTTCCTACAGACATGGAATTCGTGTGCAGGGAAGAACATCACAGAACAATTACTAAGAGAGCCTGAAGTTCAGGTTCATCCCTGTGCTTGTACATAGTGTCAAAGAGAAATACACGCTTTGAGCTCAGCAGTGTTTGACTGCACAAGCATTAGAGAAGTTTCTTTTACCAGATGTGCTTTTTTTTTTTTTTTTTTTTTTTTTTTTTTTTTTAACCAGATGGAGCTTTCTGTGGGATAACCCTCCCCACCGCCCATGGAATAAACCATGGGTGTGCAGCATGCCCGGCACTCTGGTCCCTGCACAGGTGTCTACTGGCTGGGACTGGTGAAGCCCAGTCCCCAAAACCTGAGTTGAGAGCAACTGCACGCAGAACAGCTCCAGAAGGCCCAGGGTGAGGGGGTGGAGAAGTGGAAGGGTTTGGAGATACCATTTCCACACCTCCCTCGTGCTTCTCTGCATAGGCCTGCTCTCCATGCCTCCAGGAAGCCACCACAGGCAAGACTCTGGAGTGAAGCTTCCCTGAGACCTCCAGAGGGGGCCAGGAGGCTCAGCACCCACAGCCTTGTAACAGCAAGGTGGTGAACAGGACTGGCAGAGCAGGCAAGAGGACAGGCAGTGATAAAGTGACCACTGGTCTGGGCTCAGAGGAGTGCCTTGCACAATTTGGGTGACACTTGTGACAATTCACGCTCAGGAAGAAGAAGCGCCATGTCCTCCCTCACGTAAGCAAACCAGCAGCAGACAGGAAACAAATTGCCTGTGGCCACCAGAAAGACAACAGTGCGGCACGTGTCCCATTGTGCAAGGCTTGCATGGTTTTCCACAACGGCTGGTCCACCAGTAAAGCAGCCAGTCACTGCAGCAGGCTGCCTGGAGAAGAGAGACTGGCACCACTGTGCTTCCGAGGGCAGGGTGGGCAGGCAAACTCCCAGCTTGGTGCACCCCATCCTGATGCCAGGCCAACCCACACACCCCAACCTGCCTCCAAACAGCTGCCGTGCACCCGATGTTTTGCTTCTTTCTGGCTCATACACGGAGCAGGAAAAGGGGAATGGTGTGAGCCTAAGTGACCAGAAACACCTGTGCTCTGTAACACCCAGACAAGAAGCAGCTCGCTTCTCTTTTTATCTGGTGTTCTTCTTTTGTTCTGGTGTTCAGAAGCTGAATGCTTCTGTCTTTAAGACAAAGCAAACATTGCCCCAGCCTTCAGCAAAGAGCTTGAAAAGTCAGTTGTCACCTTAACATGGCTTCATTCAGCTTCTCTTACAACTATTTTTGAGAAAAATCTTTAATAGGCTTGAGGTAAGGTGTGCAAAACAGGAGAGCTTTATCCAGAAGACGGTAAACATTTCAGATTTTAGCCACAATTACTACGCACACATTGTGAAGCCCAAGGACTCACCCAGCAAGCCCTAGAAGTCACAGCTGCCCTACAGACCCTCTTCTCCTTTGCTCTGTGCCAGCAGAAAAAAAACCACGTGTGCACGCCAAAAATCTCTTTCAAAATCAGCAATCCAAAATTTTAAGAAAAAACGACTGCAGAAGAGATTTCTTTAGCTGTTCCCATTAGATCTCAAGCATGTTTCAAACGTTTCGAGCTCTGCCCCAGGATGCACCCAGCATTTCCCAGTCTGTAAGACCAGAGTCCTGAAACTTGCACTGGAGCAAAAAGCCTCAGACGAAGTGTCTCTGCTGCCGCCTGGTGTCCCAGCACGCCCGGCCAGCCGAGAGCAGTGCTCCGCTGCCGGGACACAGCTGAACCACGGCATCTGCCTCCCACTGAAAATTAAATACTGGCAAAATTAAAGCCCAGAAGGCATATAAGCCAGTATAAATTTAGATAAGCTAGATTTTACCTTTTACGTCAATACAATACAGTTGGTTATACAAACAGCACTGATTTACTGTGCAAGCTTTTAGGAAGATTTCACAGGACAGAATTGGCACAAATATACATCAGCATCACAGCCACCAGTTGCACTGAAATTATCAACGCAAACAAAAGCACGCACACTCAATAGTCAGGCTTTAATACAGACTGTATAAACTTACATAGCTGATTAGAAAACCCAAACTACCTGAGAAGAATGATGATTAAGAAGTAACCCAAGGACAAGACCGTACAAGCAAGACTTTTCCTTGCTGGCCTGCCAACTGCATAAAATAACATGGGACAAAACAGGGCTGGAAAGACTTACCAGGGTAAGCAGAGAATTGCACAGACTCATCCTGTGAGCGCTTCAGACAGGCACCCACTCCAGCAGACACCCCAAGAGCAAGGGAAGCGCTTCCCCAACTTCATCCTCTCAGCATTCCCATGTTTGCAGGCACATCCCTCACAAATGCATCCTACCTTCACCTTGAGCGTCTCACCTACAACCCCTACCAGACACCCACCACCCCCACACTTAACCTGAGCCCCCAGCTGCTGCCCCCTCATTCCTAATTTAAAGCCACTTTCCTCACTGGATTGGACAGCCTGCAGGCAAATAAGGCTTTGCTCTCCTTGGCCAGGTGCATCCCATCTCCCATCAGCCTTCCAGAAGAGCTCTGCAGGGGTAAAAGCCCGATCACTTGTAATTGACACCAGCTAGCACTGGAACCAGGCCCAGGCCCCTCACTGGGCAGGGTCAGGGGAAACCACCTAGGTTCTCATGCCCTGGAACATCACCCAGGGCCACACAGGACCCTCCTGGACCTTTCTGGACCTCTCCTGGCCGAGAAGAGTATTTTCTATTGTACTAATGATGATGATTTTTTTTTTTTTTTTTTTTAAAAAAGACTCCCTCCAAGACTTTATGAAAGAAAAATCTGCTCATTGCTTTTTCCCTCTGAAGTACAAAAAGTAACAGTGAGAAGCCTGCTTACGCTGCTTCTTTATTTCCAATAGGTTATTTACTATAAAATACATTGCCAATATATTTATCTAAATATCTCTATTATGTAATTTATACATTTTTTTGTCTTCCAGGGGTTAGTTTCAGTATATTTAATTTCTATTATTGTCCATCCTGAATAGTTTTCTGGGATAAAAGCTGACTTTGGTAGGAAGTTGAACAGATTGTAATCAATAGTCCATATTGTTTTCAACTATCCACATGATCATACATATTTCACAGAACTACTGGAAAAAAATAATCAAATGAGGAATGAATTGAAGACATCTTTCTCATTAAAGAAAGTAGATCTGTTGTCTTGGCAAGTTAATATCCCCATGCAGTATTGTGACATCTTCTAGGAGCTTGAGAACAGTCATTCCTGTCCTAAAAACAAAGCTGCTGTCCACTTCTTACAGGTCTCAGACTGCTGGTAATAGCTGCAGCTTCCTGTACTTGCCTCAGGATGCTGCCTTTCAGTTGCTAGAAATAAGACACTATAAAAGAGAATCACCTCCAATACAGTTTTTTTTTTTTTTTTAAAAAAAAAAAAAGATTTCTCTGAAGTCAAAAATAGTAAAACCCTTCAAGTACATTTATTCATCACCAATGAAAATACTGTACAACATTCAAGAAGAGGAACAGGGGAAGGCAACATATTAAGGCTGGCTTTCATCAATGTCTTTGTCTGGATCCATTTCTGCAGCTTCACTCTCCTGTTGCTGTTTCTTCCAGAGTTTAGCCATTGCAAGTAGTTTGAGATTAGGCTGATTGGCAGTATCTTCTGGGAAAATATAATCATAATATTCCTCCCAGCCAGCATCAGACTAGGGGGAAAAAAAACACAAAGCAGGTTTAATTTGCATGTTAATGTTAGCTATTAGAAGATGCTTCTAATAAGCATAAAAATGAGATAAAATTAAAATTAATGTTTGTTACAACATCCATAGCAGCTAAAACCAGTAAGCTGAATGGGTGTGAAACTCTACTACTTCTGCTGTGCATAACAACCAAGCAGATGTGATGAACAGTTTGCATAGTTTCTCCAAGTTACGAAACAAAAATTGTTAGTATAGCACTACCTACAGCTAGTTTCATTTGCCTGGCCTGCTGAAGAGCAAGGAGCTTGGCAGTGTGTATTTCAGGCCAATGCTTGCCTTCAGTCAGAGCAGTAACACTGGTATGCAGTGAGAGCACCCATCACTGCTGAATTTGTCTGAGTATCAGATCCCAGCATAAAGCCATCAAGAATTCAGAAAGAGTACTTGCATTGTTTCCTCTTACCCCATCTTCAGCCTGCAGTTTTCTCCTCTTCTTTATTTTTTCAGGCATAAGTTTTTCTATTCTCTCTTTGGTGGTATCATTTCCAAATTCCTCTTCAAAGTTCTTCCAGGATTCCAGAAGCATGACTCTTTCCTCTTTCTCCTCACAGTTTCGCATTGCCTTATTAGCCTCTTCATAAATCTGCCGACATCTTGACAAACTCTCTTCCCTTCCAGCAGATAGTTCAAACTGTGCAAAGCTGATCCATACCTGTGGCAGAAAAAACAAAAATCAAGATGAAACTTCCATCCTAAAGTCTTACAAAAATGACAGGTTAACTGATAGTTTAAAAGAAAACAAAGCAGCCAAAACAGGAAATACCAATGCAAGTCTGAAGTACTTTTTTTTTTAAAAAGCAGATACCCAGAAATTTCATGTTTGTTTCACGTGTGGTATTTACCTCATTTGGACAAGACAGAATATTCACATAAGCAACTCTGACAAATCTCTTACACTTATTTCAGGTCATGATAAATCTGTTTGAATTCAGTCAAATGACAGCACTAAGTTATACCTTGAAAATCACAACTAATTTTTCTTTCCAATGTTTTAGCATCTAAAATTCCAAAGCAATTCAGCAGGAAGAGGGCTGCTTTCCAAAGCTTTTACACAACCTTCTTTCATATAAAGATATTCCTCTTGTTATAGGAAAGTTAGAAATTTCTTTTCCCTTTTAATACCATTGGCATGAGACTGAACTTAGATTTTCAGTCAATTTCAGACAGCCAAGCAACCAAAGCAGTCAAGGCTTTCTATTAACCATGGACTCAATTCAAGCCCAACTGTATTCTGGGTACCTTAACATGCTGTGTCCGTTGAAGCAATCTGCGGTAAAGATTTCTTGTTTTCTCATACTCCTCTTGCTCAATTTCAAAGTCAATGTAGGATTTCCAAAGAACCTGCAAAACAGAAGTCTCTCCTTATATTCACAGTCTCTTTAAACTGCCCTGTATCTAACACTGAGATAATGCCAAAAAAAAGTTTTTAATGGAGGAGCATGGATAAATGTGAACATTGTAACAAATGAATTTCAGAGATCTGAGTATTAATTCACTGTACTAGCTAAAATTAAGACTAAGTAATATGAAATCTTGCCCACATAATCCATTTAGCTTACTCCTGTAAGCATATTTCTCTCCATTCTTTGTCATGAGTTTTATAGACCCATGTACCCTGCTAAGAAACAGATGCCACATTAATGACACAGACTAGGCCACTATGGTAAGCAGTTCTGTTCAAGCTGTTAGATCATTTACATTTTAATTAGCCACACTACATAACAAATACCTTAAAATTACTCAGATGTAAAGTTCATCTTCCCCCTTACCTCTGGCATGTCTAGCCGGGGCTGGCCAATAGCCAATTCATATATTGCACGGGCTCTGTCAATATCACCAAGGATGGTCTCCAGTTCAGCAAATTTAATCCATGATGTGCAGTTTTCTGGTGCAAATTCCAGGAATTTTTCATACAGCTTTCGGCAACGATCAAATTCTCGCAGTTGTAACTCCAGTTCAATATAACCTTTAAAAAGTTTGTTTTTTGGACATTTACCTATGGATGTTCCCTGTTAAGACGCAAAAAGCCAAAAAACGCTTAGAGATATTGCCAAGGAGGAAGAATAAATAAATAAATAAACAAACAAAAAACCACAACTCTGCTATTTCTAAACAACTTTTTACTGTTTGGTATTTAACTGAAATGTGTTTTTGAGCAGAGTCTGTTTTAAGACACTGGTCAGGGCTAATATGAAATCTAATCAATGTCTGTAAAATGAATGTGCAGACATAAAACATCAACAAAAACCTGAAAATAGAAAAATTTCTGACTGGTTACACTTTTAAATAACATCAACTTCCCATGAAGTATTAATTGAATCTCACCGTGGCTCACCAAATGAACACTTCATCTTGCATCAAAAGCTGAAGAAAGCAAAGTACCAGTCTGCGCCAGTCTTCCAGGTAAGCAGTTCTGAATTATCTTATAAAACAAATTATACCAAGAGAAACGGTCGTCTCCTGGACCACCAGTGGTATGCATCATTACATAAAGAATTGTCCTCATTACCTGACCGCTGACTTATAGTAATGGATAGATGGAGAAGAAAGTTTAAACCAAATCTGTTTTGGTATGCTTCAGCATCTGAACAAAACTGCCTGTCCTCAGCCACAAGTACCAAGCCATGAAAAAACAGTTTCTGATTTATAATTTGGGAATCTTTTGAAGCAATAATTAAGACTGACCACATCTGTGACATGTATATAGTGAGCTTCACTCTGACACATTTCTGAAGACAAGTATTATTTATTAGACACTGGAACCTCTGCTCCTCCAAGCTATGAATAAGTAATTTGAGACTAAATTCCCTTTACGCAGTTCTCCTGCACAACTTCAATACACATTGCCTATCTTGGTACTTAACAAAAATGGAGGAAACAACAACTCTGAAATATTGATTTGGTCACCATTAGGTCTCTCCAGCTCTAAAAACGCGTTTACTGTTTCAAAATATGCTTGGTTCTTTCCCGTGGCCCACCCCATTACTATTTCTTAAGCAGCAGAGCCTTCAGCCTGTCTCAAAGTCCCCGCATCTCTCAAACACTGAGAAAACAAAGAATCCATGCAACATCTGCAGCCAGTGAAAAATAAGGCATAACAATATACTGCCTGCAAGCTGACAAGAGCTTCAGAATCAGGAGTTGGACTTGCTCTTCTGCATGGTGACAGTGTGAGACCTAGATACTCACCAAAGCCAATAATGGTTCATAATCAACTTACTGCAAAAGCAAGGTTACCTGCATGCCAAATCTAGGTCCAATCCCCCCCCCCAAAAGATTATGGCTGCACCAACAAAAGCTGCTTTGAAAGATAAGTAAAGTAACCTACTAAAAAAAGTCTGTCAAACTAAACAACATAAATTAAACAATAGGGAAAAGACCAGCAAAAGAGAAGTCTAAAAGAAACTGAGGAAACGGAGGTTTTCCAGAGCGACCAAAACAGCCTTTCCAGAATATACTAAAACTATCATGCCTAAAAAAAAAAAAAAAAAAAAAAGGGCTGGAAGCAGGATGCTGATTGGTGACTAAGGTAATTTGGAAGTATCTTAAACTAAGCTAGAACAAAAGTGTGCTTCAAGACAGATGGTTGTCCTCTCCTGCAGGGAGACATTAACAGTCTCACAGTGGATTTAATCCCTTTGCTTAGTGTTTTTTTTTTTTTTTTTCTGGCCAAGGGCAGGAGTCAAGCTCAACAAACAAAGTTTTGTTATCACATTAGAGGGTAAACTTAATCCAGTGTCAGCTACAGAGGGCCATTCACA
The DNA here is from genome assembly GCA_011075105.1 of Heteronetta atricapilla. Classification (NCBI taxonomy): domain Eukaryota; kingdom Metazoa; phylum Chordata; class Aves; order Anseriformes; family Anatidae; genus Heteronetta; species Heteronetta atricapilla. The sequence goes on from CM021733.1 coordinate 377,410, forward strand.
TTTATAATCTTATAACTGCTGTGACATGTATATGATCAACTTCCTCTTCAAAGTCAAGCCACCTAAACTGCTACCATTACTAACTTTCTCTCCAAATTCCTAACAGTCACCCCAATTATTGAGAATATCTGAACCGAGGGGAAAGCAAATTTTTCATTTTAGAAGATTTTTCTGCCAAAATGCATTCCATCATCCTCTGACACGGTACTGAATTCTGAACAGAAGCTCTTGAGCTGCCCCAAAGTCCTCATGATTGCTTCTGTCAGCAACCCAGTAGCTGGGACTTAATCTATTATGCAAGTCTTGACTTCTGAGAGTCAAAAAACTCCTACTGATTTGGGTTTTTACACAGCTATTGTTAGCACAAGCATTGTGGAAACAAATTACCAGCTGTTAAAAATTTCAAGTGTACTAAGCTTATTTGGGTACCCTTGTATTAAGATGTATGTTTTGTCAGCTGCAGATGCATTCATTTCAGTCCATGGCTAATTCATCATATCAAGCTATGCTTCTTTTTAAAATCATACATGACAGTAAATACTGGTCCCTGCAGATTTTCTAGGATGCTTTATTTAAGTGGATTAGTACAGTGATTTATAAAGGACAAGTTAAGATCTTTTGATGCCATTCCCTTGTTACTATTAGTTAGCAGAGTCAATTATGGAATTAACCAAAGCTTACCAAAGCTCTTCTGGCAAGTGGAAGGTTTTTCTGTCGTATTTCAAATTGTGCATACAGCAGCCATATTTTGGCAAATGTAAACTGAAAGAAAAAGAACAATGTGATTCCTGCGTTGGAAGCTTAGCAATTAATTCTGCACGTTCATTAAAAATCATCGCTGTCTGCATACAGAGACCTATTATTGCTACTGCAGTTCATTGCATTTGACTTCTGTATTTTTCTGATGAAAAAGATGAGAGACTGCAACCCAAAACAAACTCTCTACACCAAGACAGTTTACTCTACCACAGATGGAAAATAAAAATAGCCAGGACAGAAGTCTCTCCAAGGAAAGAAAACAATAAATCAATCAACTGATTGGTAAAATATCAGCTATTAAAAAAATTGCTAATCAACTCTTAATTATTACAGATTAACACTAATCTACCTAGTTGATACTCATATAATGTGATGAATGACAGATTAGAGAAGGACTAAGTACAGGGATTAAGATTTCTTGACATTCCAAAGCAATGTGTTGGTTGCTTTCAAGGTTTGGCCATGCAGGTATTTTAGTTAAAATTCACTTAAAAAAAAAAAGAAAAAAAAAACACCACCAAAAAGTCAGAAAGTCAGATCTTGAAGACTGTAATGGAGGATATAAACTCTAATGATGGTTTATGAAATGTACCTCGCTCAGCTGGGACCAGGTAAACAATTAGAAATAGTTACTGTAAGAGGTGGTAACTCTACATAAAACTGACTAACATATTTTGCAAAGACTGCAAACAAATAGGTTGAGAACAGGTATGAAAAAACTAACTTGAGGAGTAAAGTAAGGGAAAAGAAGAGATAGAACAATCTTCTACTATTTAACAGCACTAAGTATGTGATATTTCAGCTTTTTATAGCATTCTTGATAACTTAAAAATACTGATGAAACACTAATTTCATGTCTGTATGAGGAAACTTGACATCAGTGTGTAGCCTACTGTTTCCCAGTGATGATGTAAGTTACAGACATATAATGCCTTAAATGGGAGGGGCGGAGACACTATGGATTTTGGAAAATTAACTTTATGAATCTGGAAGGGAGTCTACTTAAAACCATGGATAAATACCTCCCTTGTTCTTGAGCAGGGTCTTCAGAAATGTGCTAGTAGCATTTTGGAGGGGCTTATGCACCTCAACCTTGCTTTCTACAGTATGTCTGATTAAAGACAATTTAAGGGACTTCTGAACCAGGAAGTAGTGGAAAGAAGTAGGGGGAGAAAACTAAAGGATCTCAGTCCTAAGGTTTTTAATCCAAGACCTTATATGAACTTGAAGGAGCCATACCTTCTTGTGGGGAATGAGCTGAATACATGCCTGATAAACTTGTCTGGTTCGCTCTGGATCCTGTAAGAACAGGCAAAACTAAATACTTCATTCACTACTCAGATTATGCTACAGTCATTACGCAGTTTTATATCATGCAGTGATTGCCAAATGCAGAACAGTATTTTTAAGCACAGGAGTTTAGAATCATGTATACTTAAAAAATCTATAGTTTTTTTTACACATCTGTGTGCACAATTCAAAGGTGTTAACTTCTGAGGGTCAGTAAGTCTTTTGAAACAAGGTTCCTCATTAAGAATGATACAATTAAACCAGTAGTGTTACATTTAGGAGGGAAAAATATCTTTTTTCCTTTTACCAAACACTGAACTATGATTTTATGAAATAAAGCACAGCTATGTTACATGACTGATAACAAGGTAGACAAAGTTTTGAAAGGTCACCGTAGCAAAATTTAAGTAGTTTTGTTACACTACTTGTAATACAATTGTATTTGTAATTTTATATTATATGACAGATAAACAAAAGAAATAGCTAGTGAAGCTTAAATACTAGTCTCCCACGTAAAGATGTTACACACAAATGCAAGTGTGTCTGTGTATAGGGGGAAAGATTTAAATAGCAAATCATGTACCAAATGACACAAAACAACTATATTTTTTTGTATTAACGTATCTGTAGCTATTTAGTGTAAGAAAAATACCTGGGAAAGAAAAAGAATTACTACTTGCCTTTGCTTCCAGCTCTTCATATAATGCATAGTTAATCCAAAGATAAATATATCTCTTCCAGTGTCTCTTCTCTTGAATTGGAGGAACGTTGGCAATGGCTCTTTCATACACTTCTCGGACGGTCTCTGCATCTGCATCGCTTTCAACTAACCTTAAGTAGTCAAACCATGCATCGTAATTATGTGGATTTGCCTTTCAGAAAGATGGGAGCAGAGAAATGGGAAAGGAATTTCAGTAACTGAAAATAAAACTTGTTCCTTTGCTTACGGTTTCTATGTAGAATTTCTCTTTTAAAACTAATCATTGAAATATTAGCAAAACTGTCAGTCTCCGGTATGCTAGAGCTAGATGTTTTGAGAGGGGGGAGGGGAGGTGAAGGTTGGTTAAAGTGTCTTTACTTCTCTGTTTTTATTTTTACCTACAAATGTTCTTTGTGAAGGCAATCCAAAGTATGAGAAGAGGAAATGAAGAAATGTGCAGTATTCAGCAATTTGGTGAATAGTGATAGGTATGGCACATCTGTTTCCTTACAAAAAGGTATTTCTGCACGAATGAGTAGACGTTACTACATAACAGAAGTGAAGGAATAAGTTACAAGCTAAATTCTGAAGGGTAATGAGTTCTCAGTGCAATCAATAACTTTGGCTCCACCATCTACATTAGACTGCAGAAATGAAAGAGCAGTGAACATGAGTATTGTTGTCTCGCCTGTGGATGGAATTCTGTCTCCACGAAGAACATTTATTGAGATCTTTTTTGGCTGAAGTACCACAGGTAATATAATAAATATCATAAAAAGTCAGCCTTCCTATCATGAGACACTTGCTTCCCTTAAGCAGCAGGTGGATGTATGATGAGCCCAGCAAATACCTGTAATACATACCTTCACCTCCTCTTCGTACTGGAATCTTCTCTTGCTGACAATGATGTCTTCAATTCCCCTTCGATCTCCAAACTTCTTCTCAAAGATGGTGTAATTTTTGAAGAGATTTTGAGCGTCCTGTTTTGGAATTCTATCCAAGGCGTATTTGTAGATCACCCTTACTCTTTCAAACTGAAAACATTAAACATCACTTGAATTGTATTTGGAATGCAACTCTTCTCCTATCCCACAATGTGTGATTTAGTTTGTCAATGACCTTTTAGCAGTATTTAATGTAAACAATTGTTTCAGTACAGGACTAACACAAATCTCCCTGAAGAGTAAGACTTGAAGGGGGAAAAATATCTATAAATACCAAAATCTATCATTATTTAATCATTTACAGGTTTGCAATATTTAAAATATTTTTAAGAGTCTGTGGTTTGGGGTTAAGAGAACGTTTTGAATTGCTAAATAGCCTGGGCACTTCAACAAGGGCATCTGGGAAGTACATGGCTAATCTAATTCCTCTTTTTATCAAGCAGTCAGTTGATGTAAAGTGTCAAACTTACAGATCTGAGGACATGTATTGGATTTAAAGGCTCTGTTTACAGGTTTCGTAGATTGTGTGCTTACTTTTTTAGTATATATTCACTCAATGTCACCAAAAGACAAATAGAAGCTAGGCAAAAAATTGATTCCTTAACTAAGACTACAGTAAGAGCTCAAAGGTTTTGGAAAAAACAGAAGTACTGAAGTGATCGTTAAGCAGCCTGGAGTTTGATATTCAAAAAAAAATCTTGTAGGGATAGTTAGTACCAGCCTGATGTAAGGAAGTCTTACTTCTTTCTGGTTCTCCTCAAATTTTGCAAAAGCCACATACAAGTGCTCATCCATATGGTCTTCTCCGAAGAACTCCACTGCCCTCTCATATACTTTCCTTGCGTGAGCAAAATAACAGTGCTTCTCTTCAAAGCGAGCATACTTGATCCAGTTCCTCACATCAGGGTGAACAATAACAAGTAGAGCTATGTTAAAGAAACAGTATCACTTGAATCGGACATCTCAAATTGTATTCTTCCCAGTGACTACAAGCTCATGGACTCTATGAAACAACTCCCATGGATGATATATACAAGGGACACAACTGGGAAGAATACAAAACAGCTCTGAGCATGCGAAGGCTTCATGTTCAGTACTAAGAACTTGAATTTTAAAAAAGGAATAGAAGTCAGACAAGGGTCAGGGAAAAGGTTAAGGAGGAGAAAACTGAAATAAATGTTGACTGCAAAAAAAACAGAAGTATGAGTGCTGTTACATATTCACTGTTGTGGCAGGGTATGTGCATTCACTTAACTGAATTTGGAGGCATATACTAAGCATGTGTGCAATACCAACTACTGGATCTCAGCATGGTGTTTTACTCCAGCGTACCCTGGTAAAAAAGGAGCCTAGGGACATACCTAGAGACAGAATAGACAAGCAAGAAATGAAGAAGACTAAACTTGGGTAGCAGTGACCATGCACTAAAAAGGATATATCTCTCATAAATGGTACGTGCCCTATCCACCTCCTTGTATCTCAGCTCAAAGTTAATATAGGAATGCCAGGCTTGCTCTTCTGGTTGCCACTCCATCCAACGTTCAAACACCTGACGAGATCCAGCAACATTCCCCAACATCTCTTCCATGTAAGTATATTTATACCTTGGAAAACAAAATCAAGTGTTTACAATCACTTCGTAAGTACATAAATTTCAATCATTTTTCAAGTGCTTAATAAAAGAATCATTGAGACTTCTACACCTATTCCCCACTTGCATTCCAGAAACGCCTATAGTGTTGTGATGGGCAGCATGCAAACATGTGAATAACCTTCTCTCCTATGCTCTTACCATTTGAAAAGTATGCAACTATTCCAAAATTAAGCCTTTACCTCTTTTGGGCTAGCCTGAAGAAGTGCAGAAAGAGAAGACAATGTACTTTTGCATGATGCCAAAATTTAAAAAAAGATCTCTTTTGGGGTAAAAGAAATGCTCCATTCTCTGTAAACGTACCAGAACTGGTTCACCCTAGGGAGGGTGGTAATGGCTCGATCCCAAATGTTTCGGGCATGATTAACCTGGCGGTTCTTCATTTCCATTTCTGCATATTTCAGCCAGAGCGTGACGTTTCTGTAGTCTACATCTAAAGCACGCTCGTAAATGGAACGGGCTCTGGAAAGCAAAGAGAAGTTGTGCATTTAACATGCCTCTAACACTGAGAGTTTTTATCAATGTGTCTTAAGAGGTTTAAGAGATCTACAGCTATATCATAATTACCTCTGTATTTCTTTTAGGCTTTCCTCCCATTGTGCGTACTTTATCCAGTTACTGATAACAGTTCTGTTTTTTCTTATGTTATCTTCAAAAGTCTGAGAAGAAAATTATTTCTGTAAGTAAAAAAAATTCTTCTGTGCAGACCAATCTTTTTATAAATGGCTTACAGATTATTATTACTGGAATGAACTCTAGATGTCTTGCATAGAATCACAGAATGGTTTGAGTTGGAAGAGACCTAAAAGATACCTATTTCCACCCCTCACCATGGGCAGGGACACCTTCCATCAGAATCACAGAATTTCTAGGTTGGAAGAGACCTCAAGATCATCGAGTCCAACCTCTGACCTAACACTAACAGTCCCCACTAAACCATATCCCTAAGCTCTACATCTAAAACCAGACCTGGTTCCTCAAAGCCCCGTCCAACCTAGCCTTAAACACTTCCAGGGATGGAGCATCCACAGCTTCTCTGGGCAGCCTGATCCAGTGCCCCACCACACTCACAGAAAAGAGTTTCTTCTGAATATCTAATCTGAATCCACTTTTAAAATTTAAAGTAATTAATCTTTGTCCTATCTTTGCACACCCTGACAAAGAGTCCCTCCCCAACTCTCCTGCAGCTCCCTTTAAGCACTGGCAGGCCACTGTAAGGTCTGCCTGGAGCCTTCTCTCCAGGCTGAACAACCCCAACTCCCTCAGCCTGGTTTCTTAACAGAGGTGCTCCAGCCCCTTGATCATCTTTGTGCCCTCCTCTGGACTCATTCTAATACTTCCATGTCCTTCTTGTGCTGAGGTTCCAGAGCTGAACACAGGCTCCAGGTGGGGACTCACGAGAGCAGAGCAGAGGGGGACAATCCCCTCTCTTGCCCTGCTGCCGTGCTGCTTTTGGTACAGGCCAAGGTATGGGTGCCTTTCTGGGCTGCAAGCACACATTGCTGGCTCATGTTGGGCTTCTCACCAACCAATACCCCCAAGTCCTTCTCCTCAGGGCTGCTCTCAATCCATTCTCCACCCAGCCTGTATTGGTGCTTGGGACTTCCCAAGCCCACGTGCAGGACCTTGCACTTGGCCTTGTTGAGCCTCATGAGGTTCACACAGGCCCACCTCTCAAGCCTGTACAGGTCCCTCTGAATGGGATCCGTTCCCTCTAGCGCACTGACTGCACCACGCAGCTTGATACTATCAGCAAACTTGCTGAGGGTGCACTCAATTTCACTGTCCACATCACCCACAAAGATGTTAAACAGCGTCAGTCGCCGGTGCTCTTCCCCTCTCCCTAATGTTGTAACCCCATTGTAGAGGGCCACCAGATTTGTCAAGCACAATCTGCCCTTAGAGAAGCCATGTTGGCTGTCACCAATCACCTCCTTATTTCCCAGGTGCCTTAGAGTTTCCAGGAGGATCTGCCCCACAATCTTGCCAGGCACAGAGGTGAGACTGACTGGCCTGTAGTTCCCTGGGTCTTCCTCTTTTCCCTTTTTAAAAATGGGGGGTTATGTTTCCCCTCTTCTAGTCAGTGGAAACTTCACCAGATGGCCACAGCTTCTCAAATATGATGGACAGTGGCTTAGCAACTACATCTCCCAGTTCCCTCAGGACCCACAATGGATAGGATATATATCATCAGGTCCAGCAGACTTATGCACCTTCAGGTTCCTTAGACTGTCTCAAACCTGATTTTCTCCTACGCTCTTTCTTCTTCCAGTCCCTGCCTTTGCCTGCTGGGGCCCCGTCCATGTTGGCTGGAGCTCTTGTCAGTGAAGACTGAGGCAAAAAAATCCTTGAGTACCTCAGCTTTCACCTTTACCCTGGGTGACCAGGTCTCCCATTTCCTTCCGGAGAGAGCCCAAAGTTTCCCTAGTCTTCTGTTTATCACTGATGAACTGTCACTATAGAACCCTTCTTGTTGCCCCTGATGTCCGTGGCTAAATTTAATTCTAACAGGACTTTGGCTTTCCTAATTTAATCTCTAGATGTTCAGACAATGTTTTTGTAACTCTCCCAGGCTAGCTGTCCTTCCTTCCACCCTCTGCAGGCCTCCTTTTGCTGTCTGAATTTGGCCAGGAACTCCTTGTTCATCCATACAGGTTTCCTGGCATTTTTGCACTACTTACTCTCTTTTGGGATGCATATCGCTCCTGAGCTTGGAGGAGGTGATCCTTAATATTAACCAGCTTTCTTAGCCCCTCTTCCCTCCAAGGCCATGTACCTTGGTACTCCACACCAAGCAGATCCCTGAAGAGGCCAAACTCTGTTCTCCTAAAGCCCAGAGTAGCGATCTTGCTGTGCTCTCTCCATGTTGGCCTCAGGATCCCAAACTGCACCTTCCCATGTTCACTGCAGCCAAGGCTGCCCTTGAGTTTCGGATTCCCCACCTACCCCTCTTCGTTGGTGAGAATGAGGTCTAGCATAGCACCTCTCCTCATTGGTTCTTCTATCACATGGAGAAGAAAGTTGTCAGCAACACATTCCAGGAACCTCCTGGATTGCCTACACTCCCCTGTATGATGGATTATCAGGGTGGTTGAAGTCTCCCCGAGGACTGCCTGGACTTGTGAACATGATGCTACTTCTAGCTGCCTGTAGGGCCTCATCTGCTTCATCTTCCTGCTCATTTGCAGGAAGCAGCCTCCCAATATATAATGTCATCCATACCAGCCATCTCTGTAATCCTGACCCATCAGCTCTCCATTAGCTCCTCACCCATCCCCAGGCAGAGCTCCAGGCACTCCAGCTGCTCACTGACATTAGAGGGCAACACCCCCTCCTCAACTCCTGTCTGTGCTTCCTAAAGAGCCCCTATCCTTCCACCCCAAAACTCCAGGAGAGCCATCCCACCACATCTCTATGATGCCAACGAGGTCACAGCCCTGCAGGTGTGTGTAGTTCTGTAACTCCCCTTCATTACTCCCCATGCTATGGCTTTGCACAGAGACATTTAAGTTGGGCCCCTGATAAAGGTGATGTATGGGCTGGAGCAGCTGGAATTCCTTTGTGCTGCTCTTCAGGTGCTCTCGTACATCTACATAGATGTGACAATACATACTCAACACAGCACTTTCTATAAATTGCATAACAGAGCAGCTAGAAATGTTGACTGCTGAACAGATAAAGACTAAACTCAAGTTCCTGCAAGCTGATACCTGAAATATTGATGGAACAGTAACTGAGGGCATTAAAATTGTGAACTTTTTTTCAGTCTCCTGGTTAGCAATTCCAGTGGCAGCACTACCTGGTTAGATGAAATCTAGTCATTGCACGACCCTGAATATACTTGAGTGCACCAGCATAAGTTTATTCGCTTTGATTTCTATTCCACCTTGTTTTACATTTTTCTTTAAAGCATGCTGCCTTGTGATTATTCCCTGGAATTAATATTTTGGCTTCAAATGTAATAGACAAATTTCACAGCTCAGTGCAATGGTGACAGTGTTGGGTTTGACTGCTGTCAAGATCAATACTATTGGTATAAAACATGTGGCTAAACACAGTTCAAACACAGCCAACATGTGGTGGCTTGTTATTGCAATTCATACAAGCAAATAAAAAAACTAAGAATAAAAAATCTGTCTCTAGGTGTTGACTACATCTAAAAAGTAACTGATCAAGCCTAGTTGCAAACATTTTGAGTTCACTAAGGATACGTTTGCTTTGCTTTCTATTGATCCAGGACAGAAGTTATCCAAGAAAAAAAAAACAAAGAAGTTGTACCTAAGTTTGTACAAGCAAAGCAGTCCTTTTCAATAACGGAGAAAAAAAATCTCAAATCTCACATGCAAAATGGTTGTTTCAAGACAACTGTCAAAAAATAAGCATGATTAGTATAGAAATCTGTTCTAATGTGGCTTTTTAAACAGTTGACATGGAAATATCACCAGCACTACAACAGACATTGCTAATGTTACATCATACCGACTGCCATAATAGTTGTGAAGCTACATAAAAATCATGTATGCAACCCACCTTGCAATGCTTGAAACATACTGAACACAGACACATAACGTGTATTAACAAATTTTGTTAAACACGTTCATAACTTCGTTTTTACACAAAAGTAATAGTTTTTCTAAGAAAGTGCTAGTTTTTAAAATGTAAAAAATGCAAAGTAATAAATATGAAGAACATTCCGTTTAAATTAAGCTTATTGAATTTTGGGTGCTTTATAGAAATACTACTTTTTTTTTTTTTTTTTTCTCTTTTACCTTCCTTTTCCGAAGTTTGTAATCATTTAGCTCTTCAACATCTGTGATCTTCTGCTGCGGAGGTGGTGGTAGAAGCTCGAGCTCTCTCTCCTTTGCCTCTCTTAAAAGCTGCTCTGCTGTGATCTGAACTTCCGCGGGTGCTTTGTTTTTCACCTGCGAAGTAAAGGCCTGGTTAACGCTTCCCCCTTCCAACGCGCAACTACAACCTCCCATCACGACAAGGACGAGCTCGGATCTCGGGCCCCGAGCCAGGGCTAGGACCCAGCCAGGCTTCGGCTTCAGCTTCAGCTTCTCCTTTCTCCTTCTTCCTTCACCCCCGCGCCCCCCCGGCCCGTTCCCAGCCGCCGCCCAGACCACCTTGGCCACTTTCGGGATCCGCTGCTTCCCAGCTGCCGTAGACGCCATCTTGTCGTCTCGCGCCGCGCCGCGCCAGCCCCGCCCCACTCCCGCCCCCTCGCGCAGCACCTCTGCCCGCTGTTGCCGGGGTAACGGCAGCGCGTCCCGGCACCGGCACGGCACGGCACGGCACGGCACGGCACGGCACGGCGGCGCAGAGCGGCGGCGGGCGGCGGGTAAGTGCCCTTCAGGGCCGGCGGCCCCGCGTCCCTCTCGGCCCCTTCAGGACCCTTCAGACTCCTCACGGCCCCTCAGGGCGATGCGGTTCCCGCCGGGCGGGCGGCGCGTTCCCCCATGCAGCGCCCCCTGGCGGCTCGGAGATGGCGCTGCTGCGCCCCTCAGCGCCTCTCACGGCGTGTCACGGCCCCTCACCGCACTCACCGCCATTCAAGGCGGGCGAGAGCTGCGGTCCTGACTGGAAGAGGAGCCCCTCGCGGCAGTGCCGGTGCTGGGGCCTGAGGCACCGGCGGCGATGTCCCTGGTGGCTTGGTGGCAACGCGGGACCCACCGGCTGTCAGAGCCCGGGTCTGCCGGCGTCCCCGGTACCAAAACGGCATATTGCACCTTGTCAGCCCGCTGCTGGGAGCGACGCGGGGAAACTGCCGAGCTGCCTGTCTGTCAGGATCCCCTGACATTTCAGTGCCACCGACATGAGCTCTACTTTGGCCAAAGTGCACTGAGCTCTCATGGAGCCACGGTTAACGCTAGGCCGTTCTCCTCCCCAGCCCTGCAGGCTCAAGGCTGTTAAGAGTTTGAGGGGACCAATGGTGGGTGCTGCTTGGACAGGTAGCGTGAAAATGCCTATGAGTGAATAAATGCAAAAACAATTTGTATCCCCATAAGAACATTTCCTGTGTAGCATGTAGAAGGCATACAGTAGGCATTGTTGCCTAAGTTATTTCTACATGTGCACTGTGAGCACACTGTTTGTGTGTGTGTGCAGGCAGTAGCCCTACAGAGAGAGTTATACAGGAAACAGGCACAGAAGTCCATCCAGCTGATTGCACTTCTTCATGGATGTTATAAAAATCCATTTCAAGTAACTGCATTGAATAATGGATTGCAGGAAGGATCTGCTAGAACCAGCAATGTTTTCTTTCTTTTTGTTACAGTTTACAAGATGACTACAATAACATCTTCAAGAGGACGTACAGAAGTAGTTAGTGCCAGAAGGACAGAGTTACGTGATGTTTCTGATATTATCAGCCTATTCAGCCATTTTACAGAAGATGTTTTTGGAAGGATTGATGTCATGCACCTTTTGTAAGTAACACTGGTTTTGGAGCTTTTATTTGGATATGACTGGCACAGACCTGCCTCTAGGACAGATTAAAGGGAAATACCTGTCTTCATGTTTTTATACCCCTATAACAGCTTTTGTATCTGTTCTCAAAATTTTTAGAATACAACCTGATTATTAAGTGTTAAACTTCCCTATGCTTTTCTTTTGTATAGTTTCTTCAAGTTCTGAATTAAATTGTTTTCACAGAGAAAAATCTAATCTTTCTCTGACACTCTGCAATGAGAAGAATGAGGTTATAGCCCATGCTATCTTTCTGGACTATCCAAATTGGAATATCACTGACCAGTCTGATTGGGAATCATTCTTACATAAAAACTACCTTAACAACAAATGCACTGTAAGTAAATTGTATGATTTTAGTTGATTTTTTTTTCACTTAAGGCTCAGGTACAAAAATACACATAGGCCTCTAAAATCTCTTCTAGACAGATCTGTGGTATTCAGGCCAAAGAAGCTGATGATCTTTCTAAACCCTCAGGTGCTCAGAAGTTCATGAGTACCTGTGCTTTTGCCACTACTGTAACATAAGGTAACTGTCATCATGACAGAGGCCATTAAAGAATGCAGGTTCTTTGCTAGACATGTGCAGAACACATCTAATGCACTGCGCTAGCACTAAAAGCAGCGTGAGCTATAGATGCCACCAACATTTTTTGTTCAAATACCTGTCCAGCTCTGGTGCTATCTAACAGAGTATTTACTCAGGAGGTGGAAACCTTGCTGTAACATACTTCTTACTGTAGGGGAACTGAAATCCTAACTTCTCACCTTTTGGAATAAAGGTTTGCTCTTTTACACAGCAGAATCCAAATTTAATGGCTTCAGAGAAGAGCAAGGGATGAGAAGCATACTCCTCTTTGGAAGATGCTGAATTACATGGAGTAGAGGACTGTGCTGGCATGAGTATCTTGATTCTGGAGTGAGTTTATTCAGTGCTGGTGTGGATATGGCTGCACTCCATTCTGTGTGGTGCCAGTTCTCATAACAGCTCCTCAGTCAAGTTTGTAAATTGCCCTTAGAAATTATGGACTAGAAATATATGCTTAGAAGTTTATTCAAATGCTGTCCCTCATTCAATCCATCTAGGCACTGGATCATCCTGTTATTGTTGAGAAAAGACCAAAAATGTTGACCATAAACACTTAAAAGCTAGGCAGCATGTGCCAGAATAAAGTATTAGTGACACTGAAATTACATCCCAACAGTTTGTTCATCAGTTTTCTGGTGCTGTTCTGGGTGTTATTAAGCAACGGCTTGCAGAAAAACTGACAAATACACTGACTGTATTTAAAACTGCTGTATGTGCCATTAAGAGAAACAAAATTATTGCAGCCAAAGGGAGTATAGGGGAAATAAGTCCAACATGCAATTTTCTTGTAATCTATTTTCTTTGTCACTTGAGCAGTACTTTGTGTACTGGCATATTGCAGACACAACCACTTCATTCACTGTGCAGCTGCTGCTTTTAAGGGAAGAACAGTTTTAGGAACATGAGGAATGTGTAAGCTTTTTTTTTTTTTTTCCTGAAAACCTGGAAAGAAATAATGTCTTTATTAATCAAATGTTAAATGTTGTTAAGATTTAGTTGTTAGTTGTTGTGGTTAAATTGAAATGTTATTAGTTAACACAAATAAGGAACAGTGTTACAAATAAAAAAGTGATGTTTATAAAATGTAACAGTAAGCTGGAGTATGAATCAAATTTAAAAATATTACATTGGCACAAATCATAATATTAAAAATGTTCTTTATTCATATATCTTTATCCACACACGCCTTGAAGGCAATGAGTTACTCACATGCAAAGTTACTCTGAGTGTGGATCACAGATATTGGATTTGTGCATGTTAGCATTTGGGTAGACCATAAATAAATTCATGGTGTTTACATTCTTCATGTGCTAGCCTTTGAACACGCTGTTCATGCATCTTTTTGTGGCAAAAGAGGAATATGCAGCTGGATGTTCCCAAGAAATTATTAGGTGAGTTTGTATGCAACTTTCTGTAGTGAAGCACATGCACTCTCCTCCCATCGTTTGCTATCAGTATTGCAGTTGCAAGGCAGATTTAATTTTTTTATTTTCTTATATTTCCACTCTAAATTTCCATGACTGAGCATGAAGCTTAAAAAGCTGTAGATGTTTCTGGAGTATGGTTGTTTCCAGTTCATCTTTTGGTAGTTTACTAACTACAGATTATACGGTGAAGTCACAAGCTATGCAATACAAACAGCACAATATATCATGTTAGCTCAATACTCAGTGATTGCCCAGGTTATTTGGTATCACTCAGAACCTACTTATATAAGCAGAGTGAATTGCATTTGGTGCTGTTTCTGTGAAATTTAGTGACTTTGTCATGTCAAGCCAGCTCACACAGATGCCAGGTCAGAGATGTGCCAGCAGAGATCTGGCATCTTTAATTTTTTCAGTACGGTGGAACTAATATGAAAAGCAGGATCTTTGAAATCTAAGTATTAGGAAATGGAGAGAGAAATAGGGTAGAAGAAACTGTAAAAGATGCCCTGATTAATTCCATATCATATTATTTATGATAAAAATGCTTTAATTTTTAAGCTATATGGGTTCATGAAGTAAGATTGGAGACACTGGAGAAAAAAAAAATCATGCATTAAAAGACTAGCTGCTGTTTCTGATTTGGTGTAGTGATGAAAGACTGAATACAGTTATGTTATTTGTCCAGGAGGGTTTTTATTGCAATACCAGAACTGCAGTTTATACTTCTCTTCATACCAGCTGATGAGAATTTAGGTAAGAATTTAAAACTTCTTTATTCTTAAAATAACAAGAACTAGTTATCACTGTTATACTGTGGTGGTGAAGTGTGGTGTTGTTTTTTCTTTTTTTTTTTTTTTAATATATATATTGAGAACAGTTACCATTTTTTAAACATAGAGAAGCCACAGTCTTAAAGTATTCTCTAATGGACATCCCTTTTAAAAGTGGTTTACGTAGCTGCATGTTCCATTCAGCAGTCTATCCATTTCCCGCAGTCTTAACATTTTCCAGAAATGGATAGGGCTTCAAACAGAGGCACAGGTGTCTCAGAAATAAATTCCGACAAGTTTTGTGCAAACTTCCGGCTGAATGGGGTCAAGAGATTGAAATGAGTGCTTGTTGTCTGACAGGCAATGACTAACAAACCAGTCAGCCAGGCATCATACCTATACATCAAAAACAGTCACGTGAGGTACGTTCTCTCACTTGGCCAGGTGAGTACAAGAGGAGAAGAGGACTCTTTCGGGTAAGACAGAAGGAGTGCTGGAGATGTGGAAGGAAACTAGAATTGTTTCTTTTAGAGAAAAGATGAGAGGATGCACATCTTACCATCTGACTTTGAATTTCAGTCCTGAATTCAGACAACAGTAGCTAAACAGCTACTTAATGACTGATATTTTCGCTTGTAGCTTTCCTTAAAGTGAACTGGAATTTCTTCAGTTTCTCGGTATCTTAGTGCCAGGTGACGTTAAACAATTCCTTAGTAATGTATCAAGTACAGAAACCAGTACCTATATAATGGCTTTTGTGAAAACTACCCTAACTACAAATCTCAACTTTTCTTCAGTGTAACAAGTCCTGAGAAAGAGATTCTCCAGTGGTATCCAGTGTTGTTTTTAAGACTAGCATTTCTATAAGGATTTGATTCTGGCAATTTCTGATTGCTTTGAAGCTTATTCAGGTTTGGGACACTGCAGGCTGAGGGAACTCTCACCTATTGCTGCTACAAGATACTGAAAAAGTAGACATTGGTTATGTAGAGGAACTAGAAGAATGATCGGAATAATGCTTAAATTAATCCAGTAACAATCCTTTAACATGCTATGCTGCTGTTGCTACTGCTTCATTGCTTAACTTAAAAGAGCGTTATGTCATCTGGGCTTTAAATTCAAAAATCCATTTTCCTCAAATAGTTTTGCCGATAATTTTAAAGTTCAAATAATGAAGTTTCTCTGCTGCTCCTAACAGATTTTTATTGTTCACAGAGCCAGGCTTGGAAAGCGTCTTTGAAAAGATGATAACTGCTCCAGGTTCAGCAGTGGGTACAACCTTTACTTTGCTTGTGAGCCCCAGACATCGGTATCACCCGCAGCTGCATGTTCGCAAAGCAAGGTAATGCAGTTTTCTTGCTTCTACATTTATGAGAAGATCTGTCTGGAGCAATTTAAACAATTCCCATTTTGATTTACAATATCAGTATCTTAGTTCAGTGGCCATGATTTTTCTTGATAACCTAATTAAGTAGTTGTTTTATGATTATGTTGCTTTTATTCTACTTCATCACAAGATCAATTGTATTTTTTGTAAATCTGCTTTTCTATCTAGAAATAATAGAAATAATACATTTTTTGGTCAGCAATGTTTATTCTGTGAATGTTGGCTTTATTGTCTTGTGTATTTTAGTGAGTGTATTTTAGTTTTCAGGAGCATATTCCAATTAATTTTTCATATTTTTTAATTGTATCATACTTTGACCAGATGAGCAAAAACTGAAGAGGAGGGTTTATCATCTAGACCAATTAAATAAAAGTAGAGACTTCCTAGTTTCACTGGTCTGTCGGACAAGGAAAGTAATTCTCCTTCTGCTCTTGTACATTTTTTTCTGCATAAGCACTTCATACATTTCCTGTCATTGTGCATCAGGGGAGCAGGCCAGCAGGCCTCCTCAACATTGCCAAGAGATCTTAAGAAAATAATGGGTTACCTTTTTTTTTTTTTTTTTTTTTTTTTTTTTTTACTACATAGTGTCATGTATTTCAATGTGTGCAGTTTGGAGCACTTTTTTTTCTTGTATATGATATGCTCACACAATGTGCCTTTCACATAGCTTTGCAGTTATTTTGGGACTCATCATAAATGTCATTAAAAAGTTGAGAAAGAAAAAAATTAATATTGAGTCTTTCTGCCCATCTATTGGTAGTGTACACCAGGCAGAGATGCAGCTGAATGCCTACTGATGTCTACCTATGTATAGACCATTACAACTGTGTTTTTTTCTGTCATTTGAATTCTGCTGCTTCTGCCAAATTGCAGTTTTCTGCACTTGTCAGCACTGAGTACACTAAGCAAGAAATGCAGTTTCTGCTCCAGACAGGCTTTATGTTTTTCTGTATAGGCTGTTGTATCATACACGCTATCAGTGCTGTGTAGATGCTTCTCTGTACTGTGGTCAAAATATAACTAGTATGTATCACATTTTGGTTCACTTATTTTCCTCTCCATGCTGCAAAGAGTACATGTAGGGTAATGTTTCATGAGGTAATAATTTTTATTCTGATTCTTTCTGGTGTTGTTTTTCTTTGTTTTAAATGGAAGTGCTGCATTGTCCTTACGTAGCAGTATTACGATTTAAGAGATTTTTCCAGTCCTTGTAATAGAAATTGAAGTTTAGGGACAAGCACATCTCTGGGAGGGTTCATCATACAATATTGATGTGTGACCAGTGCTAATGGAAGGTAATGCCACATTAGGAACCTAGGAGCCTGGTAAATCCATACCAATCTGTTCATGAAATAGTTTATGCTAACATCTTGCACTGGATGCTGATGGAAACCTCTCTCTCATGTAGACATGTTTTATACATACTTGATTTTGCCAAATAGGCCTGAAACAAATCTGCAGACTGTGCTATTTATCCTACAGTTTTATTCAATACTTACAATATCCTATGGCTTGGCTTTGGAGCATTGTGAGATAAAGGGCTGAGACCTGATGTTGGCCACTTAAAACCATTCTGCTGTTGGTCTGGATATTTTATTATGTTACAAAATCATTTGCGTACTAACTTGATCTACACTTTTTAAAAAGTAAGGTCTTTTTAAAGGCTTTTAAAAAGTATTTCATTTGAGTAGTCTACCATCTATCAATATATAAACAAACCCTTAATACTAAAAAGGTATTAGTAGGTGAATTAATTCCTGAGGATTTAAATTTTTCTGTAGCCTTTGATTCTGACTGTTAGTTTCTCATTTAAATCACATTCTTCAGTTTGATGGCCATCAGATATTGGCAATAGGGAATATTTTTGACATGACTGGAAGTGTCAAGCAGGCTGTAGCAATATAACAACATAAGAGATCTTATCTCATCTTGCCGGGGATTTCTGTAGTTTTTATGAATAATATACACGATTTCCATTTGTTAAAAAAACAAACATACTAGAAAACTAACCAAGAAACTGTTTATTTCTTTTGAATTACACAGTCTCTGTTGATATGGTATTCATACTTAAATAAAGATATATAGATAATACAGATTCTCTGAGTAAGAATTATATTTCCAGGAGATGCTTTGCCTTTCCTTTTCCTCTATATTCACCTTTGTACTTCACTGGCATCCATAGTAACATTCAAAGGAGCCCTTTAGAGATTTATCTATGGAAGTTGCCCACAGCCACCTGCCTAGCAACATGTTCTGGGTCAATGATAGGAGATTAGGGTAATCTCTTTTCCCTCTTCCCTTACTTATGGTAAGGGGAAGCTGTAAACTGATACTTTGCTTAACCATTAATTTTGAAGTTGTTCTCTATCTGACCTTTATAATGTGAAATAAATCTGTAGTGTGCCTGAACCCAGTCCACTAAGCTTTTATGTTCTAGTTTCTAGCTGATACATCATCTTTAGATCCTCTTCCTTGTCTTTGTACCATGTATGTAAGATATCACAAATGTGCAGCTCTGTGGAATTCCTTTATTGTGCTTGTTCTCTGTCTAGGAATCTTGTAGTGTTTTTATATATATATTTTAATGATATATTTTTTTGTTTTGTTTTGCTTGTTTGTTTAAAAAAGTCTAAGGTACTGGTTGGGGGGTTGCAGAAACAAAAACAGTTCTGTTCCTGCAGTTTCTAGTTTGCTGGGAGATAACTGGGCTTATGAAGAGCCTTCTGAGTATCACAAGTTCAGTGTACGTATGGTAGTCTCTGCATAACATGAGTCTGCAGAATTGCCACCTGCATCTTGAGAGGTGGCCTTGTGGTGTTGTGCTTTGCAGAGCAGAATGCTGTGAGGGACTTGGAGCAGCCTGCATGGCGAGGCATTGCTTTGGCAAAGCATTCAGTTTGGAGACGGGTCTGTGTTGTTATCTATCCTAGTGAAACAACAGATTTCAAATTAAGACTTCAGCCTTAATCCTCTACCTGTAAATCAGTTTGGATTCTTTACAGATTTCAATTAAGACCTCAGCCTTAATCCTCTACCTGAAAATCAGTTTGGTTTCTTTGAGGTTTTATAACACGTTAATGAATTTGCTATAATTACTGTGTTAAAGTAGTGAAGTTCTGATAACAGAAGACCTTTCCGCTATTTTGCCATTGAGATACTACTGCCTGGGAAGAATGGGAAGACTACCATTTTATTCTGAAATAAAAGAATGTGAATTTATAATATATTTTTACAAGGTTTCTTTGTTTTTGGAGCTTCATTTCACTTGCAGCATTTGAAATGATTCTACAGACAAGTGATTATAGTGTCTTAACAGTGAAAAAGAAGGAAAAAGCGTGGCTTGGAAGTTTGTCACTCCAGCAGTTGTCTTCAGTTTTGAGGGAATAGTCACAATATTCTCTCTTAGCTTCTCAAGTTGGCTTTCTTAACTTAAAATTCTATGAAAGAATCTGGTGACTGCCCTCCAGAAGAAAAATTATATTATCTAACACTCTTGGCAGGTGGAATAGTACGTTTGACTCAAGGAATAGTACTGTGACTCAGGGCATCCTAAAGGTCACAAATTAAGCATTTATTCACCCCACTCAAAAGGCTGTTAATAAGATGTGTATAACAGATACCCACTGGAGGCTGGAACAGCTCCTGTACTGTCCATTTTGCCTGAACAACCTGCTCGGCTGACCTGAACAAAAAGAGGTCAGCGCAACTGGACCGGGGATGGAGGGTTGTGCAGGGCCTTATCTCAGGACTGTTCTAGGCAATGGGAGCAACAAGGGCAAGCGGAGAGCCCTCAGGCAGATGGCCTGAGAATAAGAAATAATGTCAAAATAAAGGGGGTCGCCGGTCTCTGGCAGAAAGGTGGTCTTACTCAGAAGGTCACATCCTTCTGGTGTGTAGGAGTGGCAAAAGCCATCAGAGTACCAGTTGAATTGTCCTTCAGTCTCGTGTCAGAGTCTATCAGTACTTAGGTGATCATACCGTGATTGATAAATTAGTACGTCTGGCCCAGCTGTGTTAACTTTAAGGCTTCTGTGAAATCCAGAAACATGCAAAGAGTGAAAATTAGAGTAGCTTTATTTTATTTTATTTATATCTTTTTCTGCACTTGCTGCCTGTACAGAGCTAAGATTTCTAAGCTATGGGTACAGGTACTTGGGTCCAACTGCGTACAAACTTGAGCAGCCGCAGCCTGAAGTAAAATGCAGGTTTTCCTAAAGCTGAGGGAATTGTTAATAAGCATTCCTGATAACGATCTTCAGAAACATGTTTCTACAGCGTGTATCGTTTTTTGGGGAAAGAACTATTTTACAGTATTTTTCTACTGACACTGCGGGGGGTTGGACAAAGGGTGACCCCGGCCTGAGGACGGAGTGGGGCAGTGGAGAAAGGAGGGGTAGGCAAGGCAAGGCAAGGGAAAAAGACCCGACCCTGCAGCCCTCCGGGAGGCCGCCAGGGGGCGGGCGAGCTCCGCGGCGCTGCGGGCCGTCAGGGGGCGCGGGCGGGCTGCCCGAAGGGGCCGTGCTGGGCTGGCCTCCCGCTCCGCGTGGGGTGCCGGCCGCTGCCTCGCGTAGGGGGTCATCTTCCTCCTCACATACGGTTGCGCTAGCTGGGGTGGTCGAAAGCATGCTAGGAGGGAGGGATTTCTTAACCGTGCCGTGAAAGCGGCCCCTCCTCACCACCCACCACAGTCCGACTTTTCTGAGCCCCTTCAGAGTTACAGAGTTGTCGGTTCAGACTGCTTACGTTCTGGCACTGATTGCAGAAATAACGCAGCGATTTCACCCTGTCACGGGAAGGTGTTCTGTGTTGGAGCTGCTTGGCCCAGGTCTACATGCCACAGGTGCAGCACATACCTCTGTTGAATTCCTTCATGGCAATTTCTACACGTTGGTAAAAGCAGTTAGGTTTTGGTGAGGCTTGCATTGATCCTGCTAAAGAATTATCATTTTTTTAGGTTGATTGCTGGGAAAGAGTCAGTTATCTAATTTAAATAAAAATCCATGCAGTCTGGAGCCTATATGATTCTAACACTGAAACTTGGACAGCTTAGGAGTCAGCTCTGGCCAATTTACGCTGGCAGCACACAGACCAGACTGGAAGAGCAGAGGCAGAGCTGCGCTCCCACCTATGCAGAAGGCTTTTCATGAGGCAGAGGGATACAGTAATTGCACTTTGGCCTTTGTATCTTTTTCAGTGGTGGAGCATTAACTAGACCTTACAAAGGCATAATGGTTCAATTTCTGCCAGTTGACTCCCACACTGCTGTGTGTAATAACAGTAATCTAGCCAATACTCAGCACAGTTTCTCCCATAGAAGAAGGCACTATTTTGTATTTCTTTTTCTTTTTTTTTTCTTTTTCTTAAAAAACACAACTGATTTCCTAAATTGCACTGGTGTAGATCTTTCTGAGATCTCTGCCAACTCTAACCAACTGAGATTGGGCTCACTGAATGTAATTATTTTAAATGAGGCCAAAAGCCCAGGTCCACCTGGCCTGAGATGCCTTATGCAAGAGAATTTTGAACAGGGCTACCCTCATATTTTTTGCTTTGAGGGAAAGATAACCATCTCCATGGCGAAATCCAGACCTAAGGTGGGTTGTGTTGGCTTTTAAAAGTGTTTTCGTCTCTCCTCTGGTGGTGAGGCTACCAATTTAGTGTGTGTTAGGAGATGTCCTATGTGAAATTATTTCTTCACTGGTAGGGGCTTTGGATCAGGTATTTTTAATATCTGTCAGTATGCTAACAGAGGGGAACAGAGGTATTGGGACCTGTTAATAGCAGAGTTTTAGGACATTACATAATCTCTTTTTCATAGGTTGGAAGATTACAATGATCTCATGCCAATCTGGACGCGTCAGAGTGAGACTCTGAAAGAAACCTATAGTGAATATTTCCTTGCTGATATAATAGAACATCAAGATGAAGAAAATCAAGCTGTTGTTTGTGAGGTCAGTCTGTCATATGCTCCTGTTTGATCTAATCATCATGTTAGTGATGTGTATGTAAGTAGCTCATGCTGCAGCTCAGTGAATAAAAAGAACAAGCTCACTTTTGGAAGGTAGAATTCATGATCTGCACACACACAATGCCCTCTGCCACTTTCTTTGTGTATCTCAGTTCTTCAGGAGTGGTATCTCCTGTTAAGTAAATGAAGCAGCAATTCCTGGTAATTGTGTGGATTCTTTCCAAGTAATTGGGACAGGCCACTCTGAAAAAAAGGTTGCTGTTTTAGACATTTTACATTATAGATGACCAGTTTTCATTCTTTGTGAAAATTAATATTGCATGTGAAAACTAGTAACCAGTAATAATTTCTCAGTTAAAAATGATGTATATTTTTTCCACCTCCTGGCTGGGGCAGTCAGATTTTTGCTGAATTGAAGACAGAAGCTCAGGAATTAATTTAAATAAGAAAGAGGTACTAATAGCTATCCCTCTGAAAATTCCTCTTAATATTTTCATGCGTTAGTAACTGTGCATGGTATCATAAGCTGATAGGCAACATAACCTACTTAATTCCAGAAGTCTGCTTTCTATACCAAATGATTTTATAAAACCTTAACATGTAATCACTGCCATTGGAAGCCAAATAGAAAACAATAAGCCGTTAGTGTAATAGCACATTACAAATGGCTATCTTTATAAATAATACATTTCAATTGTACGTTCATAGCTCGATATGATACCAGTAAAAGGTGTTTCAGGCTCTCATAGTTTATACTTGCCTTTGCTGCTGTGAAAGACACCTCCATGCGAACCAAGACAGATGCCAATTTTCCCTGCAGAGAATGAAGCTGGCAACCTCTTTTTGCACATATGGTAGATGGATTGGTTAATCAGCCTCTGCTGAGCCTTGGGCCTGAAATTACACAGCAGCCAGACAACTGCAGTGACCTAGCTTTTGTTCAGTTACACAAACAAACAATCACTTGTTGTTTGGGGAAAAAAAATAAACTTGATTTTTAGAAATTTTTATTGGAGTGCTGATAGCAGAATAAAACAGCTATACAAATCCATCCTGTGAGTTTTCATAATGTTTTTAAAGAAGGCTTTCATTATGTGTATTAAGGAAAAAAATATTTTTATTTTTTGTTTTACGAGAAAGTTGAATATAGGACTAAGATTTGAAGAGCTTTCTACTTCCAGACTGGTCTCAGCTTGAAGCCAAACCCCTCCAACACACTGGTTCTGATTTTCCAGAGTCTATTTCTGTCTCAACACTGCAACTTTCTGGAAACTTTCAGTAATAATCAAACATAAAGTGACATGCCCTTTCAGTGTTGTAGGGATCTTATCATTCCCAGGGATTTTTTTTTTAATTTTTTTGAAGGCTGGTTCTTAGATATTTTTAGAACCTGAAATGCTCAATGCTTATAATTGCTTTTTATAATACATACCATATAATGTTTTAGAACTCTTTATATACTGTACAATTGTTTTCTTTTATTATTTTCATAGGAAAATACAATATTTTTCAGTTTGAGCACAATTTATTTACAAAATAGCATCAAATAATTAGTCAACCATTATGGTTAGCTAAATCCAGCTTGTAGTTTAGCTGCACTTAAGGAAAAATTATGCCCTTTTTGGAGGTCTCTAGTTGAAGGGTAATAATAATAATAATAATTAGAACATCTAACATAGAGGGTGTAATACACTTAATTGGAAAAAAAATAACTTTCCTTTAAAATTTTCTTTTATACACAGCTACAGGTAGTATGCTGAAATTCTTGTTTTTCCCTTTTTTTTCTTGTTTTGCCCTTTTTTCCCCCTCTTGTTCTCACAACCCCCCCGCTTTTTTTTTTTTTTTTGTCCTCAACTAAAATTATCTGCTCAACTTTTGCATGTATGTGACATTGTTTTTATATTGCAGGCTGAAGACACTGCAGTGGGATTCATGAGCTTATGCTCTCAAGTAGATGTTTCCTTGTTACATGAGTGTTTTGACTTAGGGCCTTTCCATGGACTCTGTAAACCACATCCTGAAGATGTTCTCAAAGTGCCACAGGAGCCAAGCATTCCAGAAGGTACCTATATTCTAAAATTATAGGCAGATTCAAGGTGCATTTATTTCTAGCTTCTGAACAGGTTTTGAAAAAAAATGGAAGAGGACAGGCTTATATTAGTAAGAAAAAAAGAATGTGTCTGTGCTTTGGAGATGGTTGCCTGGTGTTTTTTAATTCAGGGGAGCTGGTCTGTACAGTGTGTCACACTGAGACTCTCATCAAAACAGAGGTGTGAGATATAAGTAGGTTTCAAGGTTTGGAAAGCCAAAGAATAGGGTCTACTTCCCATCAGTTGGCTACAGTTGTGCTGTTAAATTAAGACTTAATTTTTAAACTTGGTTCTAATGTCTGTCAGCAGCTAAGCAGCTGGTTATCAGTGGCTGTCATGTTGTCTTGTGATTTATGCCCTCTTATTTCCTTCAGGCCCATTTTCTGCTCTGTCTGCTTATTGTTTGCAGTCTTTTAGGTTACGAGGTTTTGGAAGATCAGGAACTGTTTTCATTCTATTTTTGTGTTGGACACAATATGACAAACCACCTACAAGCCATCTTACTGCTACTAACAAATAGCAGAAACATGAATATGTTGCCTATTTATAGAACACTAATAATTTGCATGTCATCATTATTTTTCAGTGTTGATGGTCTTTTTGTCCAGAAGGGCAGCATTTTGCTGTCTGCTAATTACTAATAATAGAATTAAAGAAACACCACTAGGTTGTTACATATCTGCTTGTTTGAACACAAAGCACCAGGCAAAAAAGCAACTGAGCAGCTTCAGAGCAGTCACCAGCTGGTATCTCATAGCTGAAAGCCATGGTACAGTAAAGAGAAAGAAAAAAAAATGCCTTCCAGCCACACTTGTGGATTTCCCCTCCCCTGCAAAGAAGAATATTGCTAATAAGAGATGAAGGAACCCAGCTGCCTTGTCCTGTATCAGTCCACGCTCCTGGAACTTCAGGAGCATTGTTTCAAAATAGGTGACAGACATATGTAGAAATGTAGGTAGGACTGAGGGAGGAAGAAAGATCATGTATGACAGCCTCTTCTAAAAACTAGACTTTTCTTTCCTTTCTTGCTTTTCTGGGCCAGCCCTCCTTGCACTGTTTGGTCAGGAACAAAGTTTGGGAAGAACTTTCCCACCCTGCAAAGTCATGCAAATTTCGCTCGGGATTAGCTCTTCAATAAGCTATATGAAAATGTGCAGAAAAGTATGAAATGTACTTCATTTTACAACTGCAAATATTATCTCAGTATTTTAAATTCTCGTTAACTATGAGTAGTATTGACTTCACTTTGACTTCTGTCCTACTGCTATATCAGCAGGAAGTCTAGGCATATATGTTGCCTAATCCCTTCAATCAGCAAATTTGCTGATGATACAAAACTGGAAGGAGGAGCTGGTATGGCAGAGGGCTGTACTGCTGCCCAGAGGGGCCTGGAGAGGCTGGAATAATGAGCTATTGGATTTTCTAATTGTTAAAAAAAAAAAACAACAAAAAAAAAAAAGCATGTAAAATCAGCATAAACAATTATTTTCAGGTTTCTATAACACTTATCAGCTTAGCATCTGAGTGCTTTTGAGAAGTGTATTAAGCACCTTGGTTAGCAATCTTGGACATGATTCCCTCTCTTTTTCCTCTCCATTTAAAAACTGTATTACTCTTGGTGGTTGTTTGTTGTTTGCAATGCTGCATTTACTTTTCAAATACAACTAAAAGAAGAAAAAAAAGTATCCCTATTTGGAATGGCAAATAAGTTTTGTGTCACGGATCCTGTGAAATACCTGCCTTCAGTACTGAGCCAATTCCCAACATCTGTCTCCAGAACAGAATGGCATCAGGAGCTGGTACGACCCTACTGTCTCCTCCATCTGACTGTTGAGTGGGCAGCCTGTAGTTGCGCTTGCAGCTGTAATTCTGTTAGAGCTACAGCCACAAATTTCAAGCTTGTTGTGTTCAAGAGCAGAAGGGGAAAGAGAATTATTGGTAGGCTTTTTCAGATATCTTGAACACAAATCATTGAGGGTCTCAAAGACATACACCTGAGAAGGAACTTGATTATCATCAGTGAATTACCTGGCTCCAATACCATTCTTAGAGAGTAAGCCACTAGAAATTTAATAGTAAAATTAGAGGTAGCCCATGGCTATATATTGCTCAGGAATATTAATTCTATTATCATGGAATAATAATAAAAACTATTGTGGTAACTCTGTACATTTTAGAACATAAACAATTATAACATTTTAAAATAGTTTTGCTTGTCCTGAAGCATTGTAAACTGTTGTTTATGCCTGCCCAGTATAGCCAAAAAGAAAGTGATGAAATTAAAGGCTGTGGTAGTTGAATTTTAAAGAAAGAAAACAGAAAGAAAAGAAAGAAAAAAAAAAACATATATTCTTTCTCTAACCTCTAATATCAATTCAATAAAGTGTTAGTTGTCACAAGTTACAAAAGTTTTATATGGTTTATTGAAAATATATGCTTTATGATGGATATTTGATAAATGTCTTTTATAAACTATAAACAAATCATTTATGTAAACAAAAAGTCTGTTTTTGAAATGGTTGGGAAAAAAAAGGTCTGATTCAGGTTTTATTATTGCATGAGACATGACTCAAAATTCATCTCAGCAGTCATTCATGAAAACATCCAGGAAAAGCAGTAGTGTTTCCTTTATTTATTTATTTATTTATTTATTTATTATTAAGTAAGGAAAAGAAAAGAGCCCACCATTTTAATAAAGAATTTTACAGAAACTCCCCCCCCCACTGGCCACCACTGCCAAAACCAAAACCAAACAAACAAAAACATAAGCACAGTTCCCCTTCTGTTTGAATTTTTCATTTTATTAAAAAATTACTTTTAAAAGGGAATTATATCTTGGGCTTTTTTGGTAAATGGAGACCCAAATAATAGTTCCAGCCTGGTAGTCCATCGATAAGCCTTTCCAATATAAGGGCCTACCTATGTCCTTGTCATTTACTATAGTGTCATTGAAACATAGTTTAAACTTGATTATATAGCATAACATGTGCATGACTATATAAATGCTGTTATAATGATGGCACCATTTCTGTGGTCTACTGTATTGGAAATGTGCTGCCAAATTGTCTTTTGTCTAGGGAAACTTTGCATCTTATGTCAATAGAGGATGTCGACTTTCTTTTATTGAATTCAAAGGCTGAGAATTTAAAATGCGAGCCACATTTCTTTGTATTCACATGTTCCCATACAAAAGACATAAATAAATAAATAAAAAATAAATAAAAACCAACAAGGGTATTTTTTCAAGCTCTTTAGCTTGAAAATAGAGACCAAAGGTTGATAGTATTTTTTCCTTTCAAAATGTAGTACTGAATAATAATAAAAGAGTGTACAAAAATTTGTGTTTAACACAATATTGATATGCCACTTACATTTCAGGGTAATTACAGTAATTTGGTTGTTACTCTATATGGTGTCACGAATTAGTAGCCAGAAAACATTATGATGCAGTGGGAATGATTCAAGGGCTTTTCATCAGGCTTCATGTTGAACTGGCTTCTTGATCCTGCTGACTGTTACCTCTGCTAACAACCTAGCAATCACAGAATTATTTTAATTTTCTTTTTGTTCATGTTCCTTACTTCACTGAGCGCAACAATATTTATTCTTTGCAGTCACTTGTGTACAGCATATATATAAACAGTGATGCAGCTATATATGACAGTAGTGAATGGTGTAGCCATTTAGGGATTTCATTTCAGTGTGAAGTCAGAAACAACATATCAATATTTACATGACAAGAGGCTTGTATTAATTAACTTTTGACACCTGCAAGGCTGTTCATAATGAGAAATGTAGCTGGGTTAATCAAAACGACATTTGATCATTTCTGTGAAGTCTCACATCTGTGATACCCCTGGAGAAACCGTGATTTCTATCCCCTGTGTTTCTTCTTGCCCTGTAAATTGCATCTGCATTCTTTTCTACTAACAGTGAAACAGATTTTCAGATAACAGATTTTTTAAAAAGACTTTGAGCTAAACTATTTTAAACCTGTGAGTTTTTTGTTGTTATTGTTGTTGTTTTGTTCTGTTTTGCTTTCCTTAATGAAGAAAAATGCTCATGTCAATGAATGTAGCTTAGATGGATTTACCAAATTCAGATAGAGGAGTGAAAAATCCCATTGTGCTGTGATTTTTGATTTTTTTTCTCCTTCTCCTGGAGCTCAGAAACTATGACTTTGCTGTGTTACTGGAGCTTTCACATGCAGGGATGTACTAGCCTGATCTATTTTCTACAGCCATGATACATATACTTCAAGAGTTTAATGGTTAAAAGTTATTTTCAGACTTCATTTTTTAATATAAATGTAATAAACTGAGATTGTATCTGTAAGATTAGGGAGAGGATGATTTAAGGAATGGCAGAGCTGTTGAAGAGAGACACTCAAGGACCAAAAAAGAGCAGCTGACATTTAGCTTTAGTAATTTTAAGTGGTTATTTGGTGTCATATGTAGGCTTTGCTAGTACTTCAATGTTTCTTTTCCAGGTTGATGACTAGAATAATTTATTGCGTAGCATTAACTTTAGATGTGGCCTTATCAGGTGATCTCTGGTTCTGAACACCCTCACCTTTTACTGACATTAAAAGAAATAATCCATCAGCATGCAGATTTAAGAATTGCTTTCCCAAAAATAATTTACATGTGCTGGAATGGTGATTGTCTGCTGTCAAATGAGCATCAAAATGTTGTGAAAGTTAGTAGTCTGCTCTCCCACATTGGTGCCAGGTACCAGTAGAGTTCTGTAGGGCTGTTGTGTGTTGCTGTGTGAACTGTCAAGATCTGTGTTAAGATACTGGTTAAGTAATTAAAATAAAATATAATGCATCGTGTATGTTCCACACTGGTATTGGACATTTTTATTGTGGTTTGTTAACATTTTAATTATCAGCTCTGGAATTGCTCCCAGCCAAGGGGGTAGAATGGCAAAAAATGCATATAACAATATTTAGATAAAGTCCCTAATATGTAGGTGTTTATCTTAATTGGATTCAGCACTTGATCAGAATTGCTGTAAGTATGTAAACATATATATTGCATCATGTATATGTCGTGGCTGTTTCTCAGGTCAGTCAATGATTAAAAATCGATTCATAATATGGTTGCAAGTAATTTTGCCCCATCAGGTAAGGGAGTTGTTTTACTCGCAAAAAAATATTACTACTCTGATTGGGATGAACTGAACTAGAGTGATGCGGTAATGTTGCTGAAGAAGGCAGGGCGATCTTTCATGTAGATTTAAAACCTGGTTTCAGTGAATTTGATTGTCAATTGTCTTTCCTTTCCACTGAGCCTTTTTATTCTTTTTATTTTTTAAAAAAATAATTATTTTTTTAAAAAATGCTGCTGATGCCTGCCATATCTGTGGCCACTGCTACTGTGGGCATTCTGTGCGCAGTTCAATGAGTGTCTGTTTTTTGGCTGAAAAATCATACACGAAAGAATTGCAATGGCTGATGAAGTGCTTTGAAACAGTTGCTTCATCATCCAGGAAAAGCAGCAGAGGAGAGTATTTCTTAGACGACATGAAGAGGAAGAGGCAAAAATGGACAAACTGAGGAGTATTGACCAAATGGCAATCACTTTTTATAAGAAATGAAATAGGGGTTATAAAGCTAGTTAAATTCAGCAAATGAGAAGGGAATTTCAATCCCTGTTTCTTGTCCCTGTTTGTTCCAATAAGTAAGGGTTATAGCTTGCCTAGGTTTTATTCTGAACTTCAGTTCTGTTAGCAGAATTAACGTGAGAATCAAGAGCCTTGATCATTCTTATGGTCATCAGAAAAAAAAGGCAGCAGCAGACAAAGTTTAAGATACCGGTCAATATACTACTCACTCATATGTTTCTCTTTAGATAAGGTCAAAATTTGTTACATGTAATAAAAGAGTTAGGAATTGCTTCCCAACTGTGTCTTGTTCAATTCCTATTTTAAAACCAATTATCTGATTTTGCCTTGAGATCAAATTGTCTAATGAAGTTCTAGCCAAGTAAATACAGGAGTCTATTTAAATGCAGTTATTACAAATAAATAAAAGAAACCTGTCAACAGGAGCAGACTGGCACACTTACTCCTTAGTTACATATATGATTCTGATGGTTCAGCTCTCATTTTTATGTGTGTTTATTCTTTTTCATTACTCAGATGAAGATAAAAGCAACCAAACAAGTCAGGAAGCAGAGTCCATTTCATCTCAAAACGTGGAACATATTAGTGACCAAGATGCAGCTGTGCAGGTAATACCCCTGTATACAGCAGTGCTGGTAACTTTTTAAGTTAATTTGAAGCAGACGTGAAGGCTGCTAGGACAAGCAGTGTTTCCACTCCTGCATTGTCCACTGCATGTGCCCACACCTGTGTCTGCTGTCCTGCATAGCTCAGAAGCTGCGCTAGCTAGGGTCTGGGTGGAAGTGGCAGTTGTGATTAACCAGAGGAGTTTTCCCATCTAGTTCCACCTGAACAGCAGGCAGCACGGGAATGGGAACAAGTGGCACGGAGGGAGAAAAAGGATGGGGGCTGCTGGTGCGGGTCTGCCACTGACTGAAGTAGACAACCTCAGTAGTCGAGATCGGCCGCCTCGGAGCCGGCGCAGCCGCAACCACAGCGCCCGCCCCCGAGTTACAGGGGGACCTCGGTCCCTTGCTTCGCGGCCCGGGACAGCGGCGTGACCGGGCCGCACGCGCCGGCTCTGGCGAGAGAGGCTGCCAGGTAGCGGGCGTTGTCAGGGGCGGCTGCTGCGCCCAGGCCCTCCGCCTAGAAAGAGCCACCCGGCACAGCGAGGGGCAACCCGCGCGTGAGCACCGCCCGCAGCGTGCTGCGGTGGTGAGTGTGGGAGCTCGTGCGGTGGGGCACAGGGATGCTGTCCCTCCTTCCTTTCGAGTCCATCCTATCTCTGCAGTCTCTGTGACCTCAGTTTTTGCCATGGTCTCCACCAGGCAGAGAGCTGGCCCCAAAAAGACTGTGGTGACCCGAATGGAGGGGCTGTCCAGAGCTGTGGCTGTACAGGTCTCTGGCTGCAGGGAGTGCCAGAGCCTGCGGCTGCCGGGGGAGGGAGGCAGGTATTGCACCTGTGTGAGGTGTGAGCAGGTGGAAGGTCTGCTCAGCATGGTGGCAGAGCTGAGAGACCAGGTTGAGAGACTGAGGGCCATCAGGGACTGTGAGTGGGAGATCGACTGGTGGAGTAGCTCCCTGTCGTGCCAGAGAGAAAGGTACCAGGGGGATAACCCACACTTGTTGGTGAACCCCCTGCCCTGTCCCTGTTGGGCGGGGGGGCGACCTGAGGGATGAGGAGGGTTGGGAGAGGGTCCCTGCTTGGCACTGTGAGTGAACCCCCCCTCTGCTTCCCTCGCATCCCCAGGCCCCCCTAAGTAATAGGTTTGTAGCATTGGACAGTGAAGGGGGGGGAGGCACGGGAAGGTTCCCCTAAGAGGTTACTAAGGATGAGGCAGTCAACTCCATGCATTCAGACTGCCTCTGCCAGGAGAGAAAGAAGGGTGGTTGTGGTAGGTGACTCCCTTCTCAGAAGAACAGAGGGCCCCATTTGCAGACCAGACCTGAGCTGTAGGGAATTGTGCTGCTTACCTGGGGCTTGGGTCAGGGGCATAACTAGAAAACTCCCAGAGCTGGTTCACCCCACTGATTACTACCCATTACTCATAGTTCTGGCAGGCAGCGATGAAATCGCTCAGAGAAGCCTGTGAACTATGAAGAGAGATTTCAGGGGTTTAGGGTGAATAGTTCAAGGAGCAGGAGCGCAGGTGGTGTTTCGTCCTATTCCTTCTGGGGAGGTGAAGGACATGGAGCGGGCTAGGAAAATATGGGTAATAAGTAAATGGCTGAGAGGCTGGTGTTGAGACAGGAACTTTGGGTTCTTTGACCATGGGGGGCAGTTTACTTGACCCCTGGCATGTTGTCGATGGATGGAACTCACCTGTCTCAAAGGGGGAAGCGAATCCTGGTGCAGGAGCTAGCAGGACTCATCGAGAGAGTTTTAAACTAGCTATGATGGGGGAAGGGGTTAAAAGAGCTCACCAGAGAAGTGCCTAGGGGAACAACACTGAAGCTGGGGGTGAGGCATATGTCTCGTCTGAAGTGCATCTACACCAATGCACACAGCATGGACAACAACCAGGAGGAGCTAGAAGCAATTGTGCGACAGGCTAACTACGACCTAGTTGCAGTAACTGAAACGTGATGGGATCACTCCCATGACTGAAATACTGTGATGGATGGCTACAAGCTCTTTGGAAGGGTTACACAAGGTAGGAAGGGTGGTAGTGTGGCTCTTTTATATTAAAGAGTGTTTTGATGTTGAAGAGCTTGTGGTTGGGAATGATAAAGTTGAGTATCTATTGGTAAGGATCCATAAGGATTAGGGGGAAGGCCTGTAGGGGTGACATCTTGGTGGGGATCTGTTACAGACCGCCTACTCAGGATGAAGAGATGGATGAGACATTATTTGAGTAGCTTGCAAAAGTTATACAATCACCAGCACTCGTTCTCATGGGAGACTTCAACTTCCCTGATATATGCAGAAGTATAATACTGTGCACAGGAACCAGTCCAGGAGATTTCTAGAGCGTGTTGAACATAGCTTTGTGACACAGCTGATTCAAGAGCCTACCAGGGGAGATGCCCCACTAGACCTGCTTTTCACCAACAGAAGGATTTGGGGGAGATGTGAAAACTGGGGACTGTCTTGCTCAGAGTGGCCATGAAATTGTAGTTTTCTATCCTTGGTGATGTCAGAAGGGCTAGCCAAACTGCTGTCTTGAACTTCTGGAGGTCAGACTATGACTTTGTCCTGAATAGGACACGTGTTGCAGGGGTCCCTTCAGAGTCACTCCTGAAGGGCAAAGGGGTCCAGAAAACCTGGACACTCCTCAAGAAGGAAATCTTGCTGGGTGAACCAGGAACTTTTATTGAGATTCTGGGAGAAAAAGAGAGTCTGTGTCTGCTGGAAGAAGGGACAGACTACTTGAGGTGACTATAAGGAAGTTGCTAAGATATGCAGAGAGGAAGTTAGAAGGGCAAAAGCCCAGCTTGAACTCCGATTGGCCACTGCAGTAAAAGAAAACAAAAAATCCTTTTACAAATATATTACCAGCAAGAGAAGAACCAAGGAAAAAATCCATCCTTTACTTGATGCAGCAGGCAATGTGATCAATAGGGATAAGGCTGAGGTTCTCAACACCTTCTTTACAACTGTCTTTAATAGTAAGACAGTTATCCTCAGGGTACTTTATGCTTGGACCTGGATGTCCCCTGTGATTCAGGTAGAGAATCACCCACTGTGATCCAGGAAGAGACAGTTAGAGACCTGCTCCTCCATCTGGAATGTCACAATTCATGGGACCAGACGAGCTCTACCACAAGATGCTGAGGGAGCTGGCGGAGGTGATTGCCAAGCCGCTTTCCACCATCTCTCAGCGTTACTGGTTATCTGGAGAGGTCCCAGAGGATTGTAGGCTTGACAATGTGACTCCCATCTACAAGGGCTGTAAGGAGGACCCAGGGAACTACAGGCCTATCAGCCTGACCTTGGTTCCAGGGAAAGTTATGGAGCAAATCATCTTGGGTGAGATCACACGGCACTTGTGTGGCATCCAGGGGTCAGGCCCAGCCAGCACTGGTTCACAAAAGTCAGGTCATGCTTGTCCAACCTCATCTCCTTCTTTGATTGTGTGACCAGACTAGATGAGGGAAGAGCTGTTGATGTATTCTACTTAGACTTCAGCAAAGCCTTTGACACAGTCTCCCACAGTATTCTCCTGAGGAAACTGCCTGTCTGTGGCCTGGACAGGTATGGGTAAAGAACTGGCTGGAGGGCCATGCCCACCGGGTTGTGGTTAATGGAGTTAAATCCAGCTGGTGTCCCGTTACAAATGGTGTCCCCCAGGGTTTGGTACTGGGCCCTATCTTGTTTAATATCTTTTTTGATGACCTAGATGAGTGGATTGAGTGTACCCTCAGTAAGTTTGCAGATGATGCCAAGTTGGGAGATAGTGTTGATCTGCCTGAGGGTAGGGTGGCCCTTCAGAGGGATCTGGATAGGCTGGGCTGCTGGGCTGAGGTGAATGGGATGAGGTTTAACAAGGCCAAGTGCTGGGTCCTGCACTTTGGCCGCAATAACCTCATGCAATGGTATAGGCTTGGGGCAGAGTGGCTAGAAGACTGAACAGGAAAGGGACCTGGGAGTGTTGATCTATGCTCTGCTGAACATGAGCCGGCGGTGTGCTCAGGTGGCCAAGAAGGCCAGTGGCAACCTGACCTATATTAGAAATAGCGTAGCCAGCAGGAGCAGGGCGATGATCACCCCCCTGTACTCAGCTCTGATGAGACTGTGCCTCAAGTACCATGTTCGGTTTTGGACCCCTCACTACAAGAAAGATATCAAGGCCCTGGAGCATGTCCAGAGAAGGGCAACAAAACTGGTGAGGGGTCTGTAGCACAAGTCTTATGAGGAGTGGCTGAGGGAGCTGGGGTTGTTTAGTCTGGAGAAGAGGAGGCTCATTGCACTCTACAACTTCCTGAAGGGAGGTTGTGATGAGGAGGAGGTCGGTCTCTTCTGTCAGATAACTAATGATAGGACTCGAGGGAATGGCCACAAATTGCACCTGGGAAGATTTAGATTTCTCTCAAAGAGTGGTCAAGTACTGGAATGGCCTGCCCAGGAAGGTGGTGGAGTCACCATCCCTCGCAGCATTCAAGAAGCGCCTGGACAAGTTGCTATGAGATAAGATTTTGTAGCTTAGTGAGTATTATTGGTTACAGGAAGATGGTTGGACTAGATGAATTTGTAGGTCATTTCCAACCTTGTGTTTCTATGATTCTATGAAAGGTGTGGGGATGCACAGATTCAAGTGGGACCTGCTGCAGATGTGAAGAGAGCATTTCTGTAGCAGGGCAGGAATCTGCTTACTTTGAAAGGTCTGTGAGTCTTGAGGTTTTGACTTGACTATGTTACTGGGCTTCAAATCTGTTACTGACAGAAAGCTACCAAAATGTTAAAAACAGAAGTAAAGCTTCAATTTTCTCCCATAATTTGTAGAACTTAAAGGGTGCCTCTTCTCTCTGTGCATTTTCTGTTGTTTCTGATCGTGAAGCTCAACTTCATAAGAGAGCATTACAACAACATGTATTGGTGCAGTACAGATCAGCAGAGAGTTTATCCCAAGAAATCTTAAACAATTACACCCGTCTTTTAGTCTCTCTTTCAGTAATGTATCAAAGCTACTCTGGTTTTCTTCGTGTTATTGTTCATTTCCATTTTAACAACATTATCTGCTTTGATTCCATTTTCTTTACCATAACATGTTTTAACTTTCACATAGTTTCAATATGCATGAGAAAGCATTTCTGAAAGATGTTTTATTGCCTTGCAAAGGGATTCTAATGACAATCGCAGAATCACAGAATTGTAGGGGTTGGAAGGGACCTCGAGATATCATCGGGTCCAACCCCTTTGCCAAAGCAGGTTCATTAGAGCAGGCTGCCCAGGTAGGCATCCAGACAGGCCTTCAATATCTCCAGAGAAGATACCTATTAGTTTACAAATGTATTGCTCTTTGGCAACAATTTCTATATTTTTAAGACCATTTTACCTCCTCAAACTTTTGTGTTTGTCAAGGTGACAGGTAAAAACCACATCCCTGCATGTCTGCTTGGAATGCTTTAAGATAGGAATGATACAAGACCTTAATTTAAAAAAAATAAAATTTCTTCTGGAATGTTTTAAGTGATCACTTCTCTTATTATTGCAGAAAGGTGAAGTGATTACCATTTCCCATACTGAACTGCTTTTAGATGATAACACACACAAAGATTTTAAATCCTCAGCATCACCCCTCCTTGTGACTGAAGAAAAAGATACTTTCCATCCAGTGTACAGAGGAGCTTCAAATGCCGTCTGTATTCGTCTATTCTGTATTGATGAGAAGTATGAGACTAGGTAAGTGTGGATGAATAGTTACTGCTTTCCTAATCTTAGTGACAACTTTTAATGTAACATTTTTGGACAAATCTGAAAGTGACAGCATGTGCTGGAACTAGGTTAGATTTTTCTTTATTCTTTTTTTTTTTTTTTTTTTTTTTTACTTTTACTTTCCCTGATAACTTACTGAAAATTTCAATCTCCAGCTAGAACTTCCTACCTCTAATAGAACTATGGGGACAAAAATTAGCAAGTTACTTTTGCAAAAGGTACTGACTTTTAGAAAAGCAAATATGTCTGAGAGGATGACATGAAGTAATCCTGACTGTATCTCAGAATATTGTCCTGAAAGAGTTACTGCTGAGCCTTCATGGCATGGATCCCAAAACAGCAGTTTGGTTTTAGTCTAGGTATGATTGAATCTTAGTCCTCGAGGGAAGTTCACTGCTGAGGAATTTGTGTTATCCAGTAAAGTTGCTAAATGTTTCAGTCTT
This sequence comes from Heteronetta atricapilla, assembly GCA_011075105.1. Classification (NCBI taxonomy): domain Eukaryota; kingdom Metazoa; phylum Chordata; class Aves; order Anseriformes; family Anatidae; genus Heteronetta; species Heteronetta atricapilla. Next base: position 413,882 of record CM021733.1, read on the forward strand.
TTAGGTCTAGAGCTGTTTTGTGGCTTGCTAGTGCACTGTAAGTAAAATGCAAAGGAACCAAAGTGCTAGTATATATCTGCAGATGTTTGATACATTTTTTAACCTGCTGAAAAGTCTCCTACATCTGTGCTTGAATTCCTTGCTACCAAGAAGGTACCAGATACCAAAGAATAGAAAAATACATTGCTGTAACATTTTTCTTTCCCTTAGATATTCTCCTAAATAGTCATAATTATGAACTATATAGGTGAATATATAATACCCAATCAAATCTGTATTTTTAGCATTTTTAGTTTTCACATTTTTCACTCAGTCACAAATATATTAATTTTAAAATACTTCTGCTTCCATCTAGTAATGTTGTTGGTGAAGAAATTAAAGGGAGCTTAGTTATTTTAATTACAGGTCTGGATGGGGAGAGATTTTATCAGTATTTTTAGGTAACGTATATCCGTATAGAATATCTTCAGAAGACAAATTTTGTACTTCGGAACAATATTTCATAAAGCTTTTTCATAAAACTATTTGATGGGTTTAGAGCTCTTTGGTATCCTTAAACACAGGAGAAATAGGATTAAATTATTAGATTTCACATGGCTTTTTAAACTCAGATGTCACCTTTCACTGTCCCCATTGGACAGAGAGTGTAATTACTCCAAACCAGGAGGTGAGAAAAGAAGTTAAATGGTCAGAAACAATCTGATTCGAAGTATTGTTGTCGCCATTAGTCTGATAAAGTACATTGGATAGGTTTGCCAAATGGGTACTGACACAAACCTTGGGAATACAGTGGTCCATGACAACAACTTTTTGTAATTTCATTTAATGTTTACTATATACTAATGCTGCTCTCTTAGCCCATGGAATTCTTCTGGAAAATGTTTTTTTGAGTCAGCAACATCTAAGTCATTTTTTTCATTCAGTGAAGAAAGTAATGTTTTGATATTATTTCAGACGTTGAGGCTTGTTCTTGTTAATAGTGATGCTTCAGGCATGCTGATGTGCAGCATGTGACATCTGCAATTGATTAATGTTGAGTTAGCAGGAATGTCTGATTAGCATTATGAATGCTAATTCCTTGCATTTATGGGGAAGTAAATATTGAAATGTTTAGGATCTGTTTGTTATGCATTTTATGTAATAATGTTTGCTCTTGGTTGCAGATCACTGGATTTTTTGCATTATGTTTTCAAGCTTTTTCCAGTAAGTATACTTTAAAGTTTATATGTATGCTTGGTGTGACAGAAGTGCAGCTGTCAGCAGTAGTATTTAGGTCTGATGTCTGAGTAATTCAGTGACTCACAGGAATACAGCATGGCTAGCTACACTGTGCTGAGTTACCCAGAGTCTGACTTCTGTTTTTGGCTGCTTTTGGACTTTCTGTATTGTCTACATAAGTTTTTTGTTTATGTTCCATGGGGGATTTTTTTATATATATTTTTTGTGATGCAAATTTAGAGAGCAAATGTTTTGAACTCCTTTAAAATTGTGTATAGATATGTATGGTACCTAAATTAAAAATAGTATCAAGGAAAAAACATTACAGGAGCCAGAGTTAAATCATAGGAAGCAGCACTATTAAGGCAATCTGTATTACTTGCCTATATCCTAAGCCATGGGTGTTTAGGGCAAAGCTAACATGAGGTAAACAAGGATATGAATATACAGCGCAATAACTACTTACCAGGTATAGTAAGAAAAAAAATTAATCATACAATGTGCTCAAATTGACGGCAAATACAATGTGTGTTTGTATGAATAGGCAACCTGTAGCACATGTACACAAGCAATGCCAAATTCAGGACAAGATGAACGTCACTGTATGTATACAAACTTACATTCTTCAGGTTTAGTGTGTGTACGGTGCAAGGTATGGTGCTGTGCATGCACACTGACTGTTCAGGATCTTGGGACACCCTGCTCTTCTTGATGATCTCACTTGGCTGCCAATGTGCAAAAGATCCCCGACAGGCATACATTGTCTTAAAATGCCACTACAACAGAATTGCAGGGTAGAAAAAAAAAAACTCTCAAGGAAAATAAATTAACCCTAAAGGTGTGGGCATAGACATAATGTTTCCACTGAGGAAGAAAAGAAAAACAGGGAAGGGAAGGACCTTAAGGGAATACCAGCATTTTAACTAATAAGACTTTACTACTGGAGCTAAAAGACCGATTTCTGTAAGCCAAGTTTATGTTGGGCTCATCAGTTCCTTTATGCTGCCCAGGCATGAAAGTGTCTTAAGTAGAACAACATTTGGAGTGTATGGATGTTCTAAGCACATTTTTTTAAGTTTATTTATTTTATTTTTATCCCTTCTAGTCAGAAGCTTTTGTGTAAAGCTGACATTGAGATCACTAAGAGCCTATATTCTCTGTAAATGTTTTCAGGACAAAGACTTCTGTATCATCCTTGTGCCACATCATGTGCCGGAGTTCTGCTTGATCCGGAGTTTTGCTCGCGTTGTCCCTTACTTTACTACCCAACTTGGCCATGAGCTTTATGTGTTCCACCGTGTGGGATTGCTCAAGTGAGTCATGCACCTCGTGACAACAAATGATATACTCTGAGTTACTTTTGTGGAACATACTTGCATCATCAAACCTAGCACCAGATGCATATTCCTTCATTATCTCAGAGCAAGCTGATATGTCTGCATGGTACAGCAGAACATCTTGTAGAAATTGTAGCTAGAGTCCCAAAACCAGTATAGTTGAATAGCATGGGACTGTGCCTGCAACAATTAGGATCAGGGTTAAGTAACTTAGTCTTCAGAAGCATTACTGCAACTGTCTCACTTCTTGTTGTAGAGTGAATTCTAAGCCTACTGAAATGTATCTCCACATAACGCTGTACTACATGGTGTAGAAATACCATATATTTTCAGTAAAATAAATTAATTAGTGACTTGATTTTTAATGAAACAAAAAATAAGGTAATTAAACATGTAAAAACAAGTGGTCTTCTGACTACTAACATTTATATGGTTTACTGTAAAGTAAAATGAAAATTGCAATAGGAGGATTCCTTTAAAGTTTGAGAGTATGCTACTAACTTAATGAAGATGAACATTATTATGGATGAGTAGCTTCTCCAAGCTACTTCCCTGTAGAACAAAGCCAACAGAGAAATATGGTGCCACATTTAACCCTTTAGACTTGGGTTGGTTTGAATAGCATTGATATTTGAAAGCCAGGTGTAGATTTAATTCTTAGAAACATGATAAAATTTTCTTGCAAGAGAGAACTGCAGTAATGTATTTCTTGAACATACACAGCAATAACCTCATTGTTGAGTATCTATTTTACCTAATTTATTTCTTTTTCTTGTGTGTGTCAAATCAGGTATTTCATGTTTTTCAAATTTATGCTACTCTGAACGTTTTTATAGTCTGAAGAATTGGTAAACTGGGATGCAGAAACTCTGTCTTTATAACTTCTGTCACAATCCTTCATTTGTATCACAAGCCTGTGCTGGCCCAAACACCAATCTTACATTTTTGACACAGTAGGACATTTTCCTTTTGTTTCTTACTAATGTAGCTAAATACTCTGTGATTTCAGAGAAATAATTCTGTTTTAATTGCATTCTTAATCACCATTGATGGTATACAAATAGCCTGTGCAGGAACTGGCCAGCTACTGTTGGACATATGCAGAAGCCTTTTACCATGGGATGAAATTGGGCTTCTGTCTATTATGTAAGAATCCAGCTGGACAAAGATAAAGCCACTGGAGTAATTCCTGTTAATCTCAGTCACAGCTGTTCAGTAATCCAGCAGTAGGATTGGTAGTCATGAGTCCTTTTGCGATTTTGTTCAAAATTAAACTCGTTATCAAGGTTTTTAAAAGACCTTAACATTCTGATTAAATTGTGCATATTCCAAGTCATACCAGTCTTTCCATGACAACAGAATAGTGACATTAGTAGCATTTTCCAGTGCCCCTGCAGCTGTGCTGGAAAGTAGGAAAAAATACACCTTAAGTGAGGTTTATAATCAGAAGAGGTGTAGAAGAAACCAGGTGAAGCTTTTAGAAAGTTTCTGTGCACAACTTTGTGTACAACAGCAGATACTCCCTTAGGAAAAAAAAAAAAAAACAGGGAAGAAAAAAAAATATGAAAAAGTAAAAGATCAATATATTGTACTTGCACCAAGAGCTTTCAAAAGGCATGTGAGTGAAAAGGACATCACATAAAATGGATTAAAAGGAAAACAGGGGTAGGAAGGTGGGAATGCAAAGACATGAAAGGGCAAAATCAGAAGAGGCACAGGCACAAAATGAGATACTGATTAGCAAAGGTTGTAAGAGGAGTAAGAAAAAGTGTTAAGTACACAAAAAGCAAGAGTGCAGCAAATGGAAGTATAGGTCTGCTACTTAACAGTGAAGGAGAAAAAATAACAGATGAGAAGGCATAGGCTGAACTGCTTAATGGGTACTTTCCTTCAATTTTCACTAAATGGCATAATAATAATAATAGTGTCCTGGCTTCTAAGCAGTCAAAGGAACTGGGCATCTAAAGTGAGTTAATTCTTTGCTGGAAGAGAAATGAGCCCAAACCCTGGATAGTCCTTCCTACTCTTTCATATTGACAGTGGATCTGGTTGTTTAATTATTTATATATTTATTTCATTTTGAAAACAATTTTGATTTTTTAAGTGTTCTATTTTTTCTAATGCTAAAAATGTAGTTCATTATTGACCCAATTGCTTTCTTTTGGCCATTGGAGGGGGAATAATTCAAACCATGGGCACACTAGAGTAGCAGGGAGATAGAGTGCTCACGGGTTGCAGGGCTAACCAGATTGCTGGTCTTGGTGGCCATCATCCTCATCACTTGTTTGATCTTGCAGTTAGCTGTCTGTGGAAATGTGTTAACAAGTGTGGAAACTGAGCCAAAGCTCACTTAGAAATTCAGGATTAGTTCGTAATTTGGATGCCAGCTGCAGGATTTCTTACAGAATGTAGTAATCAAATGTATTGTATGCTTTTGAGCACTCAAATAATTTAGTTGAAAGTATTCCATGAGATTGAGCTGTGAAATTTGCCAAAACATATCATATATTAGGTAGGTATATATTTTTAAAGTTACTAGAACTGATATTATTAGAACCATATTCCACAAAATCAACATTAATGTGACTTAGGATGAAGAATAGCACATACAAGTTTAAATTGAAAACAAGAACTACAGGAATGGAAATTATACTACATGAATTGCAGGCTTTTGTAAACTGTGGGTGAAAGATCTTGGAAATTAAGTTCTAACTGAGTTCCTTGAAAAGTACTCCATAAGTCTTAATTGTATGTGAGTCTTGTTTAACCAGGAAGGGTTGATGCCTTTAAAAGTTAACAAGAATTTCTCAACTGCTGTAGATGGTTACTGTGAAGTAATTTTTTTCTTTTTTGGGTGGGAACATGTTTTATAACCGAGTGTGTGAACTAGTTAGGTGCCAGGGTATTCCTGTCTGTAGCTAACATGTTGGTGGTGTTTGCACAAAAAACCTGCTGGAACGTGCTACATTGCATAAATATTTTTATACCGTGTCACTGTCACGTGATTAGTAATTGGCAATCTTATGTTTAGCAGACACATTTTATTTGTGTAAATTTATCCTCACGTATAACTGTTTGAAGAATTGAGGCCTAACACAAGTGTTAGTCATTTGGTGTTTGTTGGAGAAATTCCTGTGTTTTATTGATATTCCTGCCTTTCTTTTGTTCCATATCTGAATATGACAGTTGGCTTTACTTATTTTTCTTTTTTTCTCCCTCTCTCTCCTTTGTTTGTTTTGTTTCTTTATTTATTTATTTTTTATTTTTTTTTCCCGTGTCTGTATATTAATGGATTCTATTTTTATTTTTAAAGATTCATTGCTTCCTATCTCTAGCTTTTAGTCTCATGAATACATGATACCTTGTGGTTACAGCTATGGCTAGTTTTTGCTTTGTGGCATTGGGATGTAAGTGTTTAGTAGCAATTAAAGCAGCATTCCTGAGTTGTTTTAAGCAGATGGTGTGTGATCTTTCTTGTTATTACACAATAAAATTTAATATACACATTTGGAACAACTGTCATGTAGCAACCTATTTCAGCTATGAAAAGACGTATTCAAAGCTTATGGAAGAAAGACATCTTCACATGCATAGTAATTGTAGCCTTTAATTTGTCACAGAGCAAACTTCTACTTTTTTCTTTTTTAATAGGTCCTTTAATGTAAGAAGAGCAACAACAAATGATATACCTGGTGTCAAAATGCTTATTAAAACCCTTAGCTTGAATGAAAGTATATTGAATGACTTGAAGTTATTTACTTTGGCTCGCAGGGATCCAGTGAGTATTTGCTGCAAATGCATTTACAACAGAATGGATAAATACAGATAAATACATCAAGAGCTTACCATGTTACTCTAAACAGGTGTACTATATGTATGTACTTGGTCAGTACCAGAAGTTGGTATAGGCTGTATTCAGCCTGACGTGATGGTTAATCTGATCTGTGGCCTAGACCAACTGCCCCTTTTTCTGGTGATTCTGCAAATGCGGAGACAGAAGCAGGATGGATACTTTTTTGTTGTTGTTGGCCACCCATAGCCTGATTTCCATTGTTGCTTTTCTTGCACGTACATCTGACTGCATGATGAACACATACGTGTGTTTTGTTACATGATAGGGGTCTATTTCTCCTTCCCGTAATACAACCAGACAAATGCTTAGGAAACAGTAGGGAACATCAGAATATTTTTGCTTGCTGGAACATGCTACAGGGACAAAATACTGAGTATTAACATTATCAATCATACAACTGCAGGGAAATCCATTTTATACAGCTATTGATGAAGATTATGTATATTTTATTAATGTTATTTCCTAACATCAGAACTTAAACCAGGACTAAATTAGTGGCTGAGCCTATAGCACTGCTGTAGCAGCTAGACCCTAACCTAATCTTTAGTTAGTGTGGTTCTGCATGGTCAGGAGTTCAGCTATATACAACACTGTTCTAAGCATTCATTATGCCTTGAGTTTAGGAAGAACTAAATTTGGGTAGTGCATGAATATGCACTGGGAAAATATTTTAACTGTGGTCATGTGGTGAAATACACATTTACAGTAAAATATTGAGATTAATAATAAAATACAAACTGTGCCTATGTTGCTGTTGCCTTGCAGGATGGGACCCCAGTACAAGCATTCATAGCAGAAGTTTTGGATCAAATTGTTGGCATTTCAGTCATTAGAGATGAAATGGTAAACTCTATTTATATTTTGCCCATTTGCTATGTTTGTGTTGTATGAAAATAGTAACAATGAGCCCTCAGCACCAAAGGCTGAGTTCTGTGCTTGCCACTATACTTGTACCTAACAGAAAATACATGTGAAAAATAATGGTTCTCTAAGCTTTCTATCCCTTTCCTATGTAAACTGTATTATTTCCCTTCTCATGGACTATGATTGACATGCAGATGAAAAAAAAAATAATCCCGTTATTTCCAAGAAATTATTTGATGGGTTCTGAAAGTATGCCTCCTGCATCCTTTTTTGGTTCTTTAGCATAAAGCCATTCTGCCTCCAGGTGTTTGGAATTACTTAATTTGCCCCCAGTATCCAAAGTCAGTGAGCAGTTTCACTAAGCATACTGCAAAGTTTAGCAGCTGTCCTTCTGGATTTACTTTCTTAACTTCTTTTCCCAACAGTATTTATAAATTTCATTTGACTTCAAAACAAATGAGCAAAAAACATATGCTCTAACAGAGTACCCCAAAAAAGATAAAGTTGCACATTATTTTTGGAAAGTAAACGTTCTTTAATGCTTAGTTTTATGGACTTCTGCTATTATTGAAAAGGTAGATTATAGATATTTCAACAACTGTAGTGCTTAGTTCTTAAACTAAGGAGTAGTTGCTCCTATTTTCTAAAACAGATCTTAATTATACTAAGTGTGTTGAGTTAAGAGGATGCAACAATTCCTCAAGTGTATAAATGTGCAAAAATCCCAGCTTATCGCTTTAATAGGGGAAATCTGTGCATTTCTTGCACAGCTCTTTTCTGTAAAATTCCCCTCTGTTGGTTTAATTCTTGTGAGAAGATCAGGCTTCTCTGCCTTGAACTCTGCCAAACAGATTTTTTTATTTTTTTATTTTTCCCCATGAATGTCCATTAACCTGTATCAGCAGTTGTTGTGAAGGGGTCAAATATGTAAATAAAGGTGGACACATAGAATAGTAGTTTTTGATACAATGAAAAGATTTCTAAGAAAAATGTGTTCAGTCAATGTGCTTTTTAATTGAGAATAACCCCTAAAGGCTCTTCATTTTCACTGGAACAGGCTGCCCAGGGTGGTTATGGAATCTCCTTCTCTGGAGATATTCAAGGCTCGTCTGGACACTCAAGGCCCGTCTGGACACCTACCTGGGCAACCTGGTCTAGGAAATCTGTCTGGCAGGGGGGTTGGACCTGATGATCTCTTGAGGTCACTTCCAGCCCCTTCAACTCTGTCATTCTGTGATGCCTTTTAGTATTCTTATTTAAATCCTTAATTGATAAAAACCAACTCATTGGCTCTTGCTAAAATACTGTGGATGTAGCTGTTTCATCACTGCTGATTTCCAGTTTCTTACTTTGCAGGATATTGAGTATATTCAATCACATTACAATATTGAGGACTTTATTCATTTTAACCACTACCAGCAAGAGGAACATGGACGTCTTTACCACTTTGCCTTAAACCCAATATTTCATCACTATACCAAACACTTCCTAAAGGAGATTCTTCGCTTAGCCCACAAATCTTCTCTTTACTACCCTATTTATCCGCAGTATGCAGAGGGCAAGGTAATAAGGAAGCTGTTTGCATTTTACATATTAAAAATTGTCACCTTTGCTCACTTTGTTCTTTTTGCTTCTATGACTGACTGTAAACAGGAATCGTCTTAGCAACCTGGAGCAAATTGTGCTTTGTTTTCTTGTGCCACATCTGCATTCATGAACACATCTGTTGCATAGTAGGCTTAGTCTGTAGTGCTGTTAGCAGTGCATGCAAGTCCTAACTTAGTCAGTATCTTCAGGAAGCATGTGGAGGACTGTAAGTTTGGTGTGTACTTGTCCATGGCTCTTTACCTATGTTGTTAAGAGAGTGGAGCTCTTCTTAGGGGGTGGCTTCTGAGATGAATGATACATTGTGAGTGTCTGTTTTTCTATCAAATTTAGAGGATCTTAGGGCAACTGTTCTCTAAATGTGGTTAGATGTCTTAAGTTACACACGTTAGTATGTTGCCCCAGGAGCAACACAGTAGAAGAATAATTTGTTTGCTACCTCCTCGTTGTTTCTGGGTGACCTATATCTGCTTCTTACCCACATAGGTTCTTGTATTTGTTGTATGAGCCCCTTCCATTTAATAGACTGTAGTACTTATGGTCATGTTTCTGCCTTTTACTGTCCTTTCCCAATAGATCTGTTCCAGGATGAGGTAGCAAGCATTCAGTATTCCCAGTCCTGCCTAAATAGGACTCTTCATCTGAGTTAAAAGCTTTGATTTCATGTCTTGCCCCTAGGTTGGACGTGTAGTTGAAAAAACAAAGAACTGTTGCAACTCTATAAATGAGGACCAACATAATGATCTGGCCCAAACATAATGATTTGGCCCAGCCAAATCACCTAGGCTCCTTGCAGAATTGATGGAGAAAACACAGTGCATGCAGAGGGCAGTTCATCTATCGATCATAGCTACCTATCTTAGGATGGAAAGAATTGCCCTCTGGAGATGCTTGGCTAGCTGGACTAAGCTCCAAGCTTTTACATGGCGACTGAGATATATTCAGTCCTCTGACTTAGGTGGTTTTGGAATTGTCACCTTTTTTAACATAGGAATTTTTATGAGTTGGACAGGTTCATTTTCAGGAGGGTGTATTTTTCTGCTTCTCCAATGTGCACTTTTGTGGAGTTCTATGAAGTGCTCTCTTGAGAAACCAATGTCCTTGCGTAGCATTAGGTTCTCAAGTTCTTCAGAGGCACTTACAAAAATGCAGTTTAATGGCAGCAGATAGAAGGAGAAGTTAATCATACTAATAATTCCAGTTTCGTCTATTTCCAGGTTAGAGTTCCTTTAAGTTACTTTAGCTCATCATTGCTTTCTAATAAGCAGTAGAAGTGATATTTTACTCAGTTCTCAGTGTAGTAACATTTTTTTATCTTTGTGGATGGAATGGTACTTCAGTGTAATTTAGTTTAAATTAATGGTCATTCTCTATTTCCTGTAATTCTTTTATTTTTTTCCTTTTCATGTCATAAGTTATGATGGAGCCAGTCATACCATAATAAATGGAATAAAGCTACTTCTAATGATCCATGCTAGTCACATTAAAACCACATGGGTTTTCATTCACTTCAAGTTTATGCCAGTTTATTAACATTTATCGCTTGGATGAAATTCACATTTTAGTTGGTATAGAATTTTTATATAAATTCATAACCATTCTCTGCCAAACAAGCAAAGGTTAGCAGTAAGTAGATAACATAGCTTAATGAGGTCAAATCAAGCTGATTCATGATCACTATGGAGAAAAATATCCTCCTGGGGAAAATACTTGTGCTGAAAAATCCCATAAACCAAACCACTTGTTTATCTGTCATTCCCACAGAGATAGTAATGTAATTACTCTCATAATTATCTTCATTAGTGTCAGGAATTATCTGCAATTCATTCCTCTGCTCTGAGTATGTTTGTTTATTTACTGATTTTTTTCTCAGATACAGCCAACAGAGCTAAGAATTTTTGTATTTGCAAAGCCATACAAGAGACATCTGTGATGCACTGTTCTGACATTCTCTCTGCTGAAATATAGATCTCTGTCTTTCAGTTTCAGCATCCCTGTGCCCATTCCCTGACATCTGCCCTTCATTACATGGTTCCCGTGCGACCAAGACGACAGATTGTCTATCCTCTGGAAGAGCTTGGCATAAATGCTCCATCAGAGCAGGTCTCCAAGGATCAGGTGGGTAACAGAAGCAGCAGCAGGCAAGAGGCATAGTGCCAGCTAATGCAGGGTTTGGCAGATGGGATGGCATTACCAACTTCGTGTTGATAGGTTGCTTCTTAATTACATTGAACATGGTGTCCATACCCTTACAATCCCAGCTCTGCTTCTGCACAACCATCACTTCTAAGCTTGAATTTAAAACATATTGCAACCAGCAGTCGCTGAACTGTTACATTTACCTACTAATACATGCTTATGTTTTACCAATGTTTTTCCATGATGGTATTTTCAGACTCATAACACATTTTAAATGTTCTGACAATTTCTGTAGAAATTGCTTATATCTTTTTTTTTTTTTTTTTTTTTACCAGTCACAAAGTCAGTTTTCTTCAATGCATAGGGTACCTTCAAAAATGCTTCAAAATACCAGGAATAATTTAACAGCAAAGAAAAAGTTTGTTTTCACTACCAAACAGTTCTTATTTATGTAGGACTCATGCAGTCAAGAGTTTCTGAAATTCAAGTCTCTTAAAATTTCACTGGTTAAATAACTTACACTTTATGTTGTCTTATAGTTTAAATAACTAAAATTTGATGTGAAGAGGCTCTTCATAAGAATAACTAGTGAAGCTGAAATACTATGAAAAAAAAAACAATTAGTGATAGATACTCTCAGTAGGTAGCTGTAATTTACTAAAGAAACATAATTAGGGAGCTTTATGTCTGTCTACTACCTTCCAGTTGGCTGAGATGGAGTCCCATATAATATTTTTAGTGCTGTCCTTTTCTCAGTTAGTCAGTAATTTTTGGCATTCAAAACTCTTAATTAGGCAGCAATTGGCAAAGCAAAATCCAGAGCATGGCTGAGCCCATTAAATTGAGTTTGGCTTTGTTGAATGAAGTCTTTCCCTCAGCATGTACATCCTTACCTTCCTCTTCTACACAGAATAAACTATCTAATCCTTCTTTTTTAAACTCCTTCCTATTTTATCTTTAAAGTGTGCTGTTACTCCTACTACAAGAGCTCATCTTAGTGTTGTTATTGCAGATAGAAAATTACAGACCTCCAATTTCTAAGAGATTTGCAAACTGGTGTCTGCTCCATTCCTGGGTTCTTTCTGAGGATTTCTGAGAGTTGTAGGTAGTGAGATAATTGTTTAGAATCTCCAGTGTTTAATAAATTTCTGTTGAGTAAAACACAAAAGTATTTCACTAGCAAAGTTTTGCTTGTTAAAAAAAAATTTAGCACCATATAAGTATCCGTGCGTATGCATCAGCATTAATTATAGATTTTTGACAGACTGTGTCCTATCAAAACTGACATCTGGGGTTGATCCCTAGGCAGTAACTTGAGGATAAAGCTAGTCCTGTACTGCTGCCTATAGTTTTCTGAAATACCAAGAATTGGAAACCATACAAAGCTAAACTGACTCTTCTGTTGAGTGAAAGAAATGACCTCTGGCCAGCATTGGTTGGGGAAAGCTTTATAATTTAAGAGGTAACCTACCATGGGGGACTGCATGTGCTAGTATAAGTAAAAAGCTGTTGCTGCTTTCAGATCTTGGATGTTTTGTTAGCTCTGGCAAGTAGCCAGGCATAAGGCATTTGCCCTCTCTTTAATGTTGCAGAAAGGAAGATTGATGCAAATCAATAATCCTACTCTTCTCTGCAAAATCCTGCAGCTAAGTTGCAAATAAAACGAGGTGTATTTTTATAAAATTAGTATAATCAGCTTTCAGAAGGCACAAAATTATTATACCTCTACATTATTTTAGCAATCCAAAGGTGTGCTCAGACATTCTGTAAACAGAAAGGCACAATTCCTGTTGCAAGGAACAAGATACTACATATAACTCCTTGATAGAATATAACTCTGCCAAATAGAAAGGTTGAGAATAGTCACCTCTAAAAATAGCAAGACACATTTTGGTCATGGAAGAGAGATGCTAGCAGGCTATGAAGTGAGGTAAAAGGGAAATGAAAAAGAATGTTGGAAGGAAAGTGGGGAGAAGAGAGAGGGAAAATGAAAGGCAGAAGAGGCTGGAGTAAGAAGTAGTGGGAAACTTTCTGAGGCAACCACCTTAACAACAGTAAGGAGAAAATGTAATTTACCATTTTTGTTAGGATGGTTTTGATCTTTCCCAAGCTGTTGTGTAGATATGGGCAGGAACTTACAGGGTCTTAAAACGGTTGGGCAAGCAGGGCTTCCAAGTAGTTGAGACAGCTCTGCCTGACCTTTTCACATGTTTCTTCTGGCTTGTTAAGCTTCTTTTAATTGAGGTGCCTTTTCCTTGTTATGTTAAAGCAAACAAACAATTAAAACCTACTTCTTTCTGAAATTAGCACAAGCCCACTTTGTTCCTGAAAGCTGAAGGACTGGTTATTATTGTAATTCCTGTTTTAGGTAGCTCTGTAATGGTGGCAGTTTTTTCACTTGGCATTTACAATCTCTGTTGTAATTTAAGTTGATTTAGAAAATGTAGAATTTTCATTTGAAAATTCTCTTTTTCAATTCTTTTTCAATTCCTTCTTGAAAATTCTGCCTTTCCTAATTAATTGCTTGAGTATCTCTTATGATGGAGGTAATTGTAATGAAATTCTTGCTTTGATACCTACAAGATGCCCCTTGATATCTAACCATCAACATCTGCTTATCATCTCCTGCTTTTGCAGCTTTTTGCCCTCCTCTTGTCCCAGCCTTTTTTTTTGAGCTGTCTCTCTCCTTCTCTTGCTGCAAAATTTATTTTTCACCAGTAACAGCTTGGGGCTCAGCAGCTCAGCCATTCAGTGTCTGAGCACAGCTCTTGATTTGTGCATGCATATCTCTGTAGGCCATTAGTGGCTTAGTATCATAGAGAGAGTGCACACTGGGGGCTCAATGAATTTGTGTCTCTCTTTAATACGTTCCAGCCTGCTTGTGATCTTGAAGAGATTCACTTGTAAACAGTGACCAAGTACAGATAAAGAGGACCCATAAGGACTCTCTTCCTTTTTTCCTTCCTCCAAAGCCAGAAGCCAAAGGAGTGATCTAAATCAGGAAAGCTTTGCCCTCAGATAATTCCCACATGTTGCCAGTCCGGATAGATCCTGGCTGTACAGAAGAGAAGTGGTTTTCCTGCAGGTCTGGATCAATTGTTACAGACAGATGAACACCAGTTGTTCTTGTTTGTCTGTAATAACTTGCTCTCCTTATCCCTCTGTCAAAGCTCTAGTCTACTCCAGAGTTTGGAAGAAGAGAAAAGAGGAAAAACCTGTGTGCTATTCTGCACGGACTCCTGGCCTGCTCACACCTGTTTCTAGCAAGCAGAATGAACTGGGTTTCATGGTGTTTATGACAGCATGGGTCCTTCCTTCTATAGTCTTTCTTGGAGAGCTTGGTGTAAGGTAGAGATATTTACTCTTAATGCAGAAATTTCTCATATGAAAACATAACTTTCCAATAACCAAGCAACTATTTAATCGCAATTATCCAGCCACCACATTAACTCCTTGTCCTTTCATTCAGTGTTGTTTCTAGTTTGAGACAGGCCTTGGCCTGTGTTGCCTCTTTGCTCATGGTTAAAATGGCCGTGACTCTGAAGAAATTTAGACACTCTGTTCCTCTTCTCTGATTCCTGTCCTTGTTATTAAAGCCTTGCATTGGTTTTAAGGCAACCACAGTTTTTTCACTGTTGCTCTTAAATCACAACTCTGTGCTGCTTCGTCTTGTGCTTCAGAAGACCTGATGCTTCCCAAGCAGTGCCTGTCCATTTCCTAAAGGGCTGAAAATTCTTATGACCATAGTAACATCTTCCTGTAATAGTCATTAATGACAGCATGTGTTTTTACTGCGTTCCTTGAGATGGCAAATACATTTTGCTGCTGATTTTCTGTGTCTGATCCTACAAAACCCTATCTTGCATCCCTTTACTGAAGAGATTGGAATAAATCAGATGAGGATTTACTGAGAAGGCACAGAGGAGGCAGTCTTATACTCCCCAGTCTCCCATTGCAGCCCTCTGGAATGGTGCTACCATTGGTGCTAATGGTCTTACTTGCATTTAGTCCTGGAGGTACCCAGACTTTGGGATGCCTGTTAGGCCTGCACTTCTCTAGCAAGCATATCAGAGGTTCCACGTATTAGCTCAAAATTGCATCAGGCCATACATTTGCCAAGCTATTGAGTTTCGTGACACAGACCTGAAAAAAATCCTGTCTGCTCATTAGATCAAACACTTTCTACAGCTGTTCCAAATCAAAAAGAAATATCTGATTTTTTGTATTCTGAATCAGTAAACAGCATTGAAGTGCCAATTAGCAGAAGATCCAAAGATTCAAAATCTTAATTCCCACAGTGTTAAAACAGATTAGATTATTATTGTGTTTTGCACATCTGTCAGTCAATTCAGTCATGTTATGTTAAAAAGCAGTTGGTTACAGGAGAATACTAAATATCTTATGAAGTGCTGCTGGCCTTTAAGGTGCTTGTACTTGGTGGTGGAGTAGAAAACTGTAGATAATGAAATAATTTCTAATGATATCTTCATAAATAAACAATTTGTAAACTTGTTTGCTTTCTCACCATCTGGGAGCATTCTGTTATCCATCTGCTTCATGTAATTATCAATCAAAGGGAAGAATATGTGATATAATTAACAAGAATAACTGA
Organism: Heteronetta atricapilla; assembly: GCA_011075105.1. Classification (NCBI taxonomy): domain Eukaryota; kingdom Metazoa; phylum Chordata; class Aves; order Anseriformes; family Anatidae; genus Heteronetta; species Heteronetta atricapilla. Next base: position 429,510 of record CM021733.1, read on the forward strand.
TCCACAACGAAGAACAAAAATGTCACACATCTGTCAAATTATTTTCTTGTTTCTGCCTTACTATTATTCATGCTATTGGGTTTGTTATATATTTTTTATTTCATGGTATCATTCAAGCTGTCAGGTTTTATTGCACAGTTCAGAATTGTTTCTTGTGCTGTAGCTTATAAAAAGAAGGCAGAACATTTGAATGTTGTGGAAGTCTGCACAGCATTGTATAAATCTATTTTAAAATAACACAATAAATCTTTCTCGGGTAATTTTGTACTTCTCAAGTCATGCTATAGGTGCATTAGACGAAATGTCTAAATTGGGACAAGAAGCAGTAAGTGAAGGAGTGAGAGGTAAAAGCATGGAGTGAGGTGCTCAACAACCCAGTCTTGAGTTTGCTGAGCTAGTCCACTGTGAACTTGTTCAAGGCTTGATTGTTGCCAGGGTGCCTGGATTGATGTCCAGGAAATGACTAGGGGGAAGGTTACCCTGCAGTGGGTTTGGTGCTGCATCCCACCACAGAAAAAGTTAGCCATAGTTCTGTGGATGCCTTCTCTTCGACATTACTCAGTAATAAAAATTGAAAGTGCACTGAATTACCAAAAGTGATTAAGAAAAAACGTTGTTGCTATTTTACATTATAGCTGTTTGCCCTCCCCTAAAATGTATTTTGACTTTGTAGAAAATCTGTAGCAATAGGAAATTTCATTTTGGCTCAGTTTGTCCTATATGGATTGAAGTGAGGCAGTGGAACATGCTGAAAGTGGCTAAAACATGAAAGTTGTTTGTTTGATGTTTTTTTTTAAAAAAAAAAAAAAAAAATCAGTAAGCCTCTGTGAAGATAAAAGAGAATGAATGTAGCAAAAAAAGCTTAAGTAAATGGGCAAGAGAATTCCCTGCTTTTTAAATGTTAAGATTGACGGATCACAGTAAAAATACAATCATTCCTACATGATATAATTTGTATGTGAACACATTGATATTAAAAACAAAGGCTTGGCATGTAGTTTTCATTTAACCAGGAAAGTAGTATTAATTTTTAAAGAAGTAACTGTTGCTTAAGATGCTATTGTGCTTGAGTAATTAATTTTTAATGCTTTTGTAGCATATGCATGGATTAAAATCCATTATTTATTGTACCTCCACTTGCTCGGTGAAGGTGATGATTTTTATAGCACCGGTAGTCATGCAAACACAGCCATTCTGAACTGATGGCTGATAATAAATTTCCTTACTGTAAATGTCAGTGGGTTTTGTGTATTGCTGCCATTACATCTTGTTTGGAAGGCTGAATATTACACAATTATGGGAGGCACCAGATGGCATCATTAACAGGAATGCTCTGAATGTTTACCACTTCTGTGTATGTGTGAAATTAAAAGTAAGATGACCTATCTTTATTTTGAAAGCATGATGTCAGTACTATACAGGTGTTAATGACATTTGCAGCAAACTAAAATAGCAATTTCTGCTTAAAAACAGGTCAGACTTGTTTTCAAGCCTTTTCAAAACATTTCCAGAGACTTTGGAAGTGGTATAATTGCAACTTGCAAGGAGGGAAATAGATTTTTTTTTTTTTCCCAAAGAAAGGTAGTATTGATTATTACAAAAGAAGAACCACAGCTGTTGTCACTAAAATATGACTCTACTGCAGTAAGCTGCGAATCAATCTCCCCTTGTATCTTCATACTGTTAGTAATTGTGTTTATTATTTTCAGTGTGAAATGTGATGCTTGCCTGACTTTTAGATTTTATGTTTTAAAGCTCTTAATTTTATACATCTCTTACATTCTTCAATGAACTCAGTACTTCAGGAAAAATCTACCTATGTGCCATGAGCCTATGTGTGGAGTAGGTCCGATGGACAGAGATGGTTCTGCCTTCTCCCTTCCCAGAGCATATACAGTCCTGTTTTGAAATGGGAATTGTGGAAGTTGTGATGTGCTGTGCTGGTTTTCTAGTGATAACTGTTATTAGCAGCCATATTACTACTTTTCTCAAGAGAAATCCCAAGAGGGAAACCCTCCCGAGCCAGCCATCAGTGAGAGGCTTTTACCGTGAGATCCTGTCTGGGATGTTCAGCTTTTACAGTTTATAAACCGAGAGGTGAAGCAGGACTTGCTTAAAACCAAAGCTTAAGAAAGTCCTGTCTTTGTGGAAAAAAACACATTGTAAAGTCTGGAAAGACTAGTGGTATTTTCAGTTGCATATAATTTTGCTTTTTATGGGTAAATCCTAATTTTAATTTACTTTGTTTATTCTATATGAAGGTAATACAGTCAACGCATTGTGGTGGCACACAAACTATGTACAAATAAACAAAACAAAACAAAAAACTAAGAAGTTAAGGAAACGTTAAGTTAATGATGGTCTGTAGCTGAGACCCTGGTCCTCGTGCAGGAAAGTATTTTTCCATATCCATTTATGTTTAGAGCCGATTCGAATAAATGACTGTTATCCCATTAATTTTAAATGGCTTTGGTTCAAACTGTTAGACTCCAACTTCTCTTGTGAAATTATCAGTAACAAATTAGTTTTGTTTTAAAATGACTGCATTTGCAATCTACTTTATTTACCTTGGAGTTGGAGTGACTTAGTAGACGTTCGATAATTATGCCACTAAAAGCAGGATTTTAGGAATTCCATCATACCTGGGAAGCGTTTGCTTGCTCTTTTGACCCTTTGGGCTCCAGCCTTCCCCTGTGCAGGAGGGCAGAGTGCCACAGCTCTGGTTTTGGTGCGGAGTAGTGATCAGGACCAAGCTTCACGGACTTGCTTATGGGACCAGGACTTGGAAGGAAACTTCTGCCTCTTCCCTGTGGAAATGCACGGTAAAGAAAATGCTTGGAAATCAAGGACTGTATGATTAGCAATGAAAGCTGGGTTGGCTATTGTACTACTGTTCAGATGTCTTAGAAATTTGTTCAAGTAACTTGTTTAAAGGTGTCAGTTACCAAAATTAATTGTATTGGTAACATGGTTATTGCAAACTATTCTCTATGGTAATTTGCAACATCTAAATTATTTGGCACACATTTTTCATGTTTTTCAATTAGCATTTTATTGCAGTCTTAGGCTGTTAAAAGAAAAAATTTTTGCTATTGAACATCTGCCTGCTTTAAAGGTGTGGGTTATGACATTCCCAGGTTCACTTTTGCAGGGTCATGGTGAGGCAGGAGCTCCTGGCTGTTCAATTTCTGAGGTGGTTTGCACCAGCTGAATTGTGGATAGTCACCAGCAAATCTGAAGTACTTGTTTGGCTTTCCTGTAGTTGTGCCTGGGGCAACTGGTACACTAAACTGTACAAATAGAGAAACTATGGCTATTCTTCCTTGGTGAGAAGGCAAGAAAGCTGCTACTTGTTATGGATGAATTGCATTCTCTAGGGGAAGGTATGTCATTCAGGGGAGCTGCCACTATTTATGCTGCTGATCCGTGGAAAAGCAGAGCTGCGCTGCAAGAGCAGGCCTGCTCTTACCCCTGCCAGGAGGCACATGGGCCACAGGGAAAATGCAGGTGAAAGTTTGCTTCCTTGGCCCCCCCCAGCCCCTGCACTGCGGAGGCTTATTGCTGACACCACGGAGCATGGCACAAGGGTGCACACTGGGAAGCTGCTGGTACCCACTGCAACTGCTAGTGCGGTGCAAGTGCCAGCGAGGTGCCCAGCCGAATGGTTTCCATGGCATCTTCCTGAAGTGCCTCTGCCTCTCCAGAGCAAAGCCATTTCCATGCCGATGGGCAGCAGAAGGCTCAGTGCCATCCCTGTCCTCCTGAGCAGCAGCGCCAAGTCTGTGGCTGCCCACTCGCAGCAGCCTGGCATTGTGTGCTAGCAAGCATCATGCAAACTGAGAGCGGTTTGGCACATGACAGTGTCACCTGAGCTGCTGCTTTCGGCAGCGCCTTGAAGTGCTGGGAGCCCAGAGGCTCTGCCAGGGCACAGTGTCCACTGCAGGAATCCAGTGGGCAGGGCTCCATGGATGGAGCAGTCAGCAGCTTGGAGAGGTGCAGTGCAGCCTTGGGATGTGTGCTGTATCACTCATGCTTCCACTGGTGGAAAGTGCTGTCAGTTAAGAGGATGGTCTGTGGGGCTGCTGTCAGCACTGCAGGCCTTTATAGGTGCTGGGTTTGTGTGCAAGATGGAGGCATCGGTTGTTCTTCTCAGCAGATGACTGAGGGATTATTGGTGGCATTTGCAATGAGACGTTGGGATAAGCTAGCAGCACTGGTGAAGTGTGTGCAATAATTTACCCACCCCTACACATTGGCCTAGCGTCCAATCCAGTTGCTAGTTCCAGAGTAATTCAAACTGCTAGGATTCTTTACATGGTTCGGTGTTTCTGTGCAAGCCATGTACAGTCAGAGCGTTCTCATCAGTCCTTTATCCAGTGACTGGCTGTCTGCACTTCTCTGTTGTATGGACTTCAGCTACAGAGGTCAGCTCTTTGGAAGGATTTACAAAAATCAGGACAAAGAAAGCACTGCATCAGTAGCATCTACATGGTTATTGCGAACTCCATTTTTGCTGCTGTCGTTTCAGGCACAGCAAGAGCCCTCCTTGGAGAAAATCAGTATAGCTTCTTGATGTTATGTGTAATAGACCTTTGATGGTTTATATAAATGTGGCATACAGAATTGAAAGCCATCCAGTCCAGCCCCTCCTGTATTTCCACATTTATGCTAAGAGTCCAACTATATTATATCTGGAAGGTATTTCAGGCTGAAGCTCCTAAATATTGCTACAATTTTGTATTTTTGTTAATCTTGTCAAAAATAATGTTTCCACTTTATCGCCTGCTTCTCCTCACCCCTCCAAATACTTGTGAGATAAAAATAAGTAGACAAAGATGAACTGGGAAGCAGGAATTGCCAGCAGAGCATTAGTGACTTTCTCAAAACAACAGATGAGCATTAACCTCTGTAAAGCTGCTTTCTTTATCTTAAAATCTGGGGAAGCTAGCTCTGAGAGCCAGCTGTATGCTTTGCCTACTTGCAAACCCACTTGATGCACTTGAGTGGCTCTGCTGCAGTTCCTGTGCATTCCTGAACATCACTTTCTTCAACTTACATGGGGGAGAACTGAACTCTCTTTGCAAATGGCAACATTTAGAGTTTAGTCATTTGCTCTTTTAAGCTGAACAGCAATCATGAAATCTTTGTGCAAGTGCAAACTGTCCAACCCTCTTTGGGCTGGGAAGCCAAATGTTAATGCTAAAAGGAAAAAAGGAACAGTTTCTTACCATGGTAACAATGGTTCTGCAAGGGTATTAAACGTGTGTCCATGTTTGCTCTCTTTTGCTGCTCTTTGGAGTTTGACAGTGAATCCCTGGTTTCATAGAGAGTCATAGGGATTGCCATGGGAATGACCATAAATGTATAGTTTGTGGTTTTTCTAGAAGCTGAAGATCAGAGTTTCCTCATGTGAAGACTGATGTAATAATACTGACTTCATTCATAATGGCCTTTGAGGGCTGTGGATGAAAAATGTTATATAATGGCTACATGTTATCTGGTTAGTAAAACTGAGTTACTAAAGAAATGTTCTTCTTAAAAAACAATTAGAATTAAAAAGTTATTCAGTTATTCAGTTATTTTTTGTTTGTTTGTTTGTTTATTTTTGTTTGTTCTTCTTGCTGATCTCAGCACTGACCCAGGAACAAGTTTGTTGATTTTACTCCTTCTGATGCTTTTTAAAGTAGCAGACTTCAAGTTACATAGATCTGCATGGCAGTAACTGTCATTCAGATTTCTCAATGGCAAGTGCTCAGTTAAAACAAAAGCTCTGCATACAGGTGTGAAATCACAGAAAACAGTGCTGGAAGGTGCTCCTTGCTAGAGGTCTGCCTGGGTGGTGCACTGTTACCTCCAGGAGTAATAAAGTCTGTAAAGGTGCCAGACACACAAGCGAGTCAGTTCCATGCTTACCTAGTAGCGCCCTGAACTCAAGAGTCAGGCCTTCTGAGTTCAGTGGCACTCTCACATACTTAACATTTAGCAAACCCTTGATTGTTTTCAGCTGGATAAGGCCCAAGTGCTCAGTGTGTAATAAAATCAAGTCCAAACTCTGCAGCTTTATGGAGTCTTTGCACAAATAGTTCTAGTAGTGGCTGCAATAGCTCTCCTTGACACAGTTAGGATGTTTTACTAGGATGTATTTACCAATACCCAATTCAGAACATCCCACTGCTCCTTTTCTGTCAAAGCTCTGTCCAACTTCTTTTTCATTCTTGTTTGGTTTCCATTGTTTCTGCTTAAATGAAGGTGGAATTTGATACAGAACCAGACCTATTTTAAAAACAATAGTAATAAATATTTTTATATATCTTACAAATACCCCAGGGCCCATTGCTTAAAAAGAGAACTAAAAGAAACTACAAAATACTCTCCATCTGAGTTTGTACTACCATTGTATACTGTGAGTAAATGTACAATTAATACGTTCCCAGGCACTATGCAAATAGGGTTGCCACCCAGACGAGAGATTTGAATGTGCCTTGTGGATGTATGATGCTGCTTCATCTGCTTTGGAAGTGGAGAGGAAAAAGTGCATACAAACGTGTTTGCTAAAACCAAATTACAATTTTTTTCACTGCTTACTTAGTGTAGAAGGATGTGTGACTTTTTTAATGCTGTAAAATTCTTTATTCTGGAACATATACTATGTGATGATGAGTGAGACATGACTTACATGCAGGATTTGTGTTTTCAGTGGAGCATTGTGAGAAATGCATACACATTTTTAATGGAAGCAAAGTTTGAAGGCCTCTAAGTGGATGGCACTGATGGCCCACATGGAGACATATCCCCATGGGCTAATCAAAAGAAGTCGCCTTTGTCAGCAGCTGGCATTGAAGCCATAGGTGGGTGCTCTGCCCTCCCAGGTGGAAGCAATGTGACAGGTGGTGCAATGGCAAAGTCTGTCAGATAGGAGAGTAGAAGGGAAAAAAATAAATTAAAAAAAAATCCCATTTTGATAATCAAAGAAAATACTTTTCTCTGAGCTGTGTGCCTTTTCTAATAATGGCAATAATTGTTTTTTCCTTCACATTAATTAATGATTGTTATTTAATAAATTGGATACAAAGTAAACAAGTTAGATTTTGCTATTGACCTATCAATTATGATGTCTGATTGTTCCTCTGGGGAACATATGTAGTCATTTGTCCTGACATTTTGTTAAAATAAGGTGGTATTATGGGACCAATCCACCTAATTCCTTACTCCCTGGGGCCATTTAGTGTACTTAGCTGTTAGAAAGGTGATTTCTGAAGCATGACAGCTGTTGGTATTGGGGCCATTGTGTGATGAATAAAAACGGTTATATTCTACTTGTATGCTGCCTTTGTATCATTGATACAGAAGCCATTTCATAAATTAGATACAACTCTTTCCTAGAAAATTGTATTACTGCTTTATATTTCTTTGTTGGAGTACATTAAAAAAAAAAAAGACAACAACAACAAAAAAAAGCAGTGGAAGATGTTTGAACTTGGCATTGCTGTAAGGTCTTTTGGGTTTATCCTATTAGTGACCAACATTCCTGTCTAGTTATTTTGGTTGATTAGACACGTTAGAAGAAGTTTCTCTTCATGTTCTTCTTACCGTTTTATTGGATATGTTAAAAGCCATGTTTCACCAAAAGCATCACTGATAATTTTTCCTTCAGAAGGCATTGCTTTTTTAGAAATTTGCTGAACTGTGTACAGCTGAAAAAAAAAAAAAAGATAAAATTTAAAAAAACCTTTCATTGCTCTTGACTGCAGAGTTCACAGACCCCAGGATCTGAACACACAGCACCCTCAGCATGTATTTGTGGTGCCATGAGATCTCCATCTCCCTTGCAGAATAATGCTAGGTATTGCAGTCAGGGCTTACCCATTTAGTATGCAGTAAAAGCAGAGCGCAAGTTTTATTTTAAGCAGTGCTTTTAGCTGCGTTAATAATTTTAATCTATTCTTGTTTCTGAAAATCTTTAACAACGACATATGTTTTCAGTGAAATATGTGTTTGTTCAGTTTCTGAAATGTGGAAATGTTATATTTTCATTTATGATCAAACTCTTTTTATTGGCAAGCCCTGCTATAAGGAGTGTTTAACTGTGTTAGAAAGCACAGGCTTTGGATTAGAAAGTTGCACTGGGTCACAGAAAGCTGTGGATGCCCTACGTATTGTCAGCTTGGGCAGCTCTGCAGCTGTTACGTGCTCAGCCCTGGCTATGGCTCTTCAGCATGGGGCTGCCTGAGACTGCAGGCACATATCAAGCTTTGCGCTCCCAACTTCCCCAGTAAGCAGCACAGTGGGCCGGTATACTTTCTAAGGTATCTTCTGGAATTTTCTCAGTGGAGTTCAGCCCACTCATCTCAGAAATTAATCTGGCTCACCACTGGATGTCATCATTGCACTGTGAAGAACTACAGCCAGAAGAACATTTATCTGGCAGTAAAAAAACAAACAAACAAACAGAAAAAGTTGCCTGCCCAAAGAACACATTTAATTGCCATGTCTTAAATTGTTTCCTCTACAGTGATGATGGTTTGCAAATAATTGACCCATAATCTTGCCTTAAGATGTGGCAGAGCACTCTAGTTTGGTATGCAGCTTCTGTAGCAGACTGCTGAAATCTCATCTGTAGGTCACCACCACAAAGACATAGCATAACGGATTGCCTGGGGATCTCAGTATGCCATACTCTTCTTGAGAAGGCCAATGTCATTACCATAGCTTTAAAATAAAGTACTTATTCTTCATATATTGAGTTACTCTGTCTAATATATATAGCACATATTTCTACTGTAATTTTATAGGAGGAATTTAGAGCGCCTAATTTTATTAACCTGATGTATCCTATTAGTAATAGAGGAAAACCTGTTAGAAGTCCTACATTGCTTCCTCCTTAAGTGACACTGCAGAAATATATAGGAGAAGGGGCTGATAAAGTAGCACGGTTTTCTATTTCTCCCTTCAGTGCATCCATAAATCTATAATTATTCATTCTGTGAAATGTGAAGGTATATAACCCAAAGCAATAAAAAAGAAAAAAAGCAGAGACGTGCTGTAAGATGGAAAGTGTTTCCCTGTCTTTCATCAAAAATTTGAAAACGAAATATAGTTTGGGACAGAAACAATAAAAATCAAATGCAATGTTGTCTCTTGACTCTCTTTTATATTTTTGGGAATCTTTCAGCTAGTTCAGGAGACCTAAATAAACAGTTACAATGAAAATACTTGAAATTTATTGTCTTAAACATGTATGCATTACATGTGTATGCGTTAGGAGAAAGAAAACAGAGAAGGTATTAACTAAAACTTTTGTGGCAAGATTTTTGCCAGAGTATTCATCTCGGTGACATTATAGGAGCTTACACATACGACGGCCTAGCTTTTGGTGTAGCTGTTCTGTATTTAATAATATATATGTATATTTTGAAAGAGATTGTGTATTTAACTAGCACATTGAAAACTAAGGCATTCAAGACACAGCTTCCTAATGATTTGCAAGTAAAAGCATTTCCATAAATGAAACAGCAAGAGTAAAAATTGCTCCAGAAGGTACAAAAATTATCTCAGCATCATATAAATATGTGCCCCAGGAGTTAACTAAATGGTGGTAAATTCTAGAAGAGACAGTATTTTTAAACTTTACAAGACTCTATAGTGTCTTTTTCAAGAGAAGCCAGAACATCAAGCTCTACTAACTTTGTGACCGATTAAAGATGCATACATTTCACCTTTTTTTAGTACCTTTTATCTACTGTATTATCTTGTGTTGTCCATGGGAAAATCATGATGTTAGTCATGTCAGTGATCTGTAAGTTTTGTATGAGTGCAAGGCAGCACAATGCTGATGGCTTAATAATTCTTAGCAGACTTTTCCAGTTATTTTTAATGTATATCTATGTCACTATGTCATCTTTTTTTTTTTTTTTTTGTACAGCTGAGTTACTCTTTGAACCACATAAATCGAAAGTTAATAACAGAATCTAAAACGTCCATCAACAGTAGAATTGTAGTGGTTGGTGCATCTGATGTTGGAATCTCATTTCTAGAAACGCTTGTTTTTTGGTAAGTTTTTAATTTTATTTCCTTTACTGAGAAGAATACATTACCTTTTGCTTGAAGGGGTTTGCTTCCTCCATTTAAAAATCATCTCAGACTGCCTTTTTAGCCAAAAAAGAAAAAATGTAGACGTGTTTTGAATCTGTATCCAAGTAGTAGCTGTTAAAGTTCTGAGCCTGTAATTTGAAGATGTAGAGAGGTTGTTGTCTCCACCCTGACTAACTCTGGATTTTAAAAGTGCTTGCAAGGATGCTTGTAGATCCTCAAAACAAAGGCCCACCAAAAATGCAAATTCCACATAGTTACAATCACTTTGACCATTGCTCTTATACAAAAACGCTGTAGGTAGAGATTAAGTCCATAGCCCTTCAGATGTGCTACAAAGCACGATTGATTGTTAAAGCTAGTTCTGCCTATTGGAACCACAAATCACTGTCTGAATCCCCCCATTCTCCTACCTCATGGTGCTGTTTCCAGAGCTGTGCAGCATGCCTAACATGAGCTTGTTGAGATGTACCCTCATGGTACCTACCACCTGTAAGGAGAAGTAGCATAGCTCTGATTCTGACGAGGCGTTTGGTTTGGGGAGTGTTTGGGAACTGGAAAATTGCTATTTCTGGCCCCTCTGCCATTTTTACTGTAAGCCCTGGAGTGAGTGTGGGAAAGGTCTAGCAGAGGGCACTACTCTCTGGCAGTTACAAGCCTGCCTGGTGGCCCAACAGAAGGACAGGCTGTCAGCAAAAATTGAAGATTTTTTCAGCAGTAAAACTGGAAATTGGCTCTGTTTACCTCGGGTTATCCAAACTGGAGTAAATAAACTATAAACTGGTTAAGAAGGTGGATAAATGTATGCAACTGTTTTTATACCTTCCTCTCTGTAAGCCACAGCCAGCCGTGGACACAATCTGTTTTACAGACTTTCTAAAATTAGGAAGGGAGACCCTCTCTCTGCTATCTCACTGCTTACACCTTCTATGCCAGTACCCCATCCATACCGATTTTATGGGGTTGTTATTAGAAGGTTACTCTGTGTGAGAATGCAATTGTTGTTTGCCTTGTAGGTTAAACATACACATTAGAAATGTCCTGAAAGCATTGCAAAAATGAACATAAAATGCAAATTCTGAATGTGATCATGACAACAAAGTGCTCATTACAAAAACTAGTGGAGTCTGGCATCCCTGTGGTGGGCAGAGAATGGAAAATTTTGCCTACTTTTTCAGTTAAGCCAGAAGTTGGTACTTCTACAATCATTAATGACATCACAAATTAAAATATCATTATAGCAAGAGAAGTTGTTGCACTGCTTTATGAATGTTGTTAAATTATTAGAACAGCGAAGAAAAAACATCTGCTTCTTACTCTCTTTTCTTGGCTCCTGACTTTTAATGTAGAGCATCCTCTATCCGCCTTAGGGTAAGAGCATTTTCCTCTCATATTCCTGTTCTCGGCACTTTTAGGCATTTAGTCCTACTCAAAGTTCAGTTGAAAACGTGTTTTAGCGCTATTAGCTGCTTTCTCGTTATTCATCCTGTGCTGCTTATTTCTATGCTTTCAGTACAAAATACTGTGAGGGGAAAAAGAAAGCTATTAGTGCACCAACCAGGTCTGTCCTCCTTACCCAGAAGCTGTCTACCTGCAGTGAACAGGACATACAGATAGTATCGGGGTTGTGGGGAAATCCTTTATATCTCTGAGACACCTCAGCCAGAAATTTTATTTAAACTATATTCTAGGAAGGAGTTTGTGCAGAACATGTCCTTCTTGTACACAGGAGAGCACTTGTCTTCAGCACTGCACAAATGAAGTGCTCCTGCTTAGGAGAAATTGAGTATTGCTCGGAGAATGCAGAAAGCAAGCTGTACTTAGTGCAAAATGTCACAGAGTTTATATTAACATATGTACAGTTTAACAAAGATTTTTAATTTTTTTTTCTCAGCAGCAGCAGTTAAAGAAAGTCTTCTGATCAATGTGAAGGCCTTTTAATACAATCTAGTTTGATTTACTCATAATTTTCTAATACTCTGTGCAAAGGTTACATGCACTAAAAATAGCTAGATTGAATCAATTTGTAAGCCCCTAATCCTTAAAAAGAGGAAGTAGTTTTCTCCTCATTATTCTTCATACTTAATTATTTTACATTATCAGTCACCATGGAAACACACAAATGTAATTCACTTACCTACCTAACAATTATTAGAACTACATTTTACAAGTGTTTTCAACCTGTTTGAGACTGAAGAAATATATTTTTCAGTGGACAGAGAAATAACAATGAGAACAGTGTCTCCTCCCTCGAGCATGCAGAAGGCTGCCTCTTGCCCCACTGCGCTATGCCAGCGGCACCGCAGCTCTCAGCCAACATGCCCGAGGCGGAGCACGGTGGGACAGGGTGCCAGGCAGCAGCCGTGGGCACAGCGTCCTATCCGCCGCAACAGAGAGTGAGCTTTGAAACGCTGCTGCAAAGGAGGGGTGGATTCTGGGAACCAGTGCCTTACAAACTGCTGCTGCAGTTCTTTGCTCTGGTTCGTTACATTGAGAGTTTCTTGGACAAGAAGAGCTCAAAGCGCTGGTGTGCCCAAATCAGTGCTGGTTGTTTCAAAGGGCAGTGCAAAAATGCTGCAAGTGAGTATATGGAATGACCTGCCAGTCAGGGAAACTTCTTTCTAGTGCTGGAGTACAACATGCTCATTGGGCATGTTGTTTCACCATCCAAATAAACAGCTTCTGCTGATTTTCTTTTCTTGAGTGCAGCCACATTCGGATCTGTTCCGAGATATAGTGCTGTGTTTTTTAAGGACATGTAAGAATTTTTTATCTGAGGGACAGACAGATGTTGGAGGAGGCAGCACTGGGCAGTGGTGCAGCTGTGAGCTTGGCTGTGCAGCTGCCCGCAGGTACAGGTGTGAACATGGGCACCCTGAGGGCCTGGTCGGCATGTGAAGAGCTGCTGCAAGCTAGGCAGCAGCTCCGAGGTGCTGCGGAAGGAGAGCAGCGAGTTGCATCATAAATTGCTTCAGTAATTAACTTCACTGTAGGAGCATGGCAAGCAGGCAAGAAATTGTGATTTCCACAATTCCCTGCATGAGGCTTCTGGGCAGTGCAATTATGCGCTTCCCCTTGCACAAAGCTGGGACTTAGGTAGCTCTAGCACTAGGACGGGGCATAAACAAATTGCAGCAGCGTCAGACCGCTTGTTAAAGCAAATTCTGAGGGATGGCCAATCCTAAAGGAGAAGTATCAACTGAACAAATATTCCCCTTGTGAGAAAGCAGTTCAGCCTGGCAACACAGACCCTCTGCCTCTATTGTTCCCCACCCTCCAAACTGTCATTGTGACTGGCACTGCTGCCTCCCCTTTGTTGTGGATGTGGGGAGAAAACTGTTTCAGCCTCAGACTGAATCAAGCCAAATAAATCCGAAGCATGGTTAGGCTGAAACTGCAAGGTGTTTTCAGTTTCGTTTGAGTGACTTGGTGTTAAAAAAAAAAAAAAAATCAAGAAAAGGTTGTAACAGATCCTCCAGTAGATACATGTGACCTTCACTTAAGCTTGCTGTGCTGAGTCACTACCACTGACAAATTATCATGAATGAAGACCCTAAAAGAGAGTCTGACTTTAAAAAATTTTTAAAGTTACATTTTTGTTGTCCGCACAGAGATCAAGTATACATATACTTAATTTATAAATGAGAAAGCTGTTTTAAGCATTCAGCTTGCAAATGTTAAATGAAAATTGTATCTGAAAATGATTTGAGCACAAAAAACTTATTTTCATGAATATAGAATATCAGTAGCTATGAATATGAGAACAGGCGTAATGGGTTGAGTTCAGAGTTCTGAAAATACCAATTCTTGGAGGTGAGCTTCAGCAGAAGAAAGAGCAACTGCAGATAAATAATAGATTTCAAACACTGTGAACACCTAGAAATTGAAGTACCAAGCTGAATAGATCTCCGTTAAATCATTCTTCCCCTACATGTAGTTCCTGGAGAATGTCAGCTATAGCACATTTTAATCTCTTCCTATTCCCAAGTACTGAAACGATTTAAAAATAAGCTCATTGTTAAATACTAATTTATCAGGAGAGCAGAGTGTTTTGTTTTTTCTTGTTTGCTTTTATGAGTTAAGAATGATGGTCATAGCAGCAGAGTTAGGCCAGAAAAACATACAGTTCAAAAAATAGCATTTGTACTTAATTCTGGTGGATGATTCACAGAACAGCATGTTAACTAGTACGCTCTGAGGGCAGGTGATTGAAGTTTGGCTGCAAGAATGCAAAAACCTTGCTCACAGCAGTATCTTGTCATTGGTTCCAGTGTAGTGAACCAATTAGCTTCTTATCCATCTCTTTGCATATAGCTGTGGAAAGCGTTATTGTCTTGTAATTATAGGGAAAACCCTTTTTAATCCATGATTTCAAAAACCTCTTTAATCCAACCTCTGGTGTAAACAATGCCTTATTCTCTGAAGATGGTGCAAATATACATAATGTACTACACAAAATAGCAATAAATGAATGGCAGCTAAGACCACATTTTGTATGAAAAGGTTGTGAAATACATTTCTCTTTTCATTTGGATGCTTTAAAATGGTTATTGCATTAAAAAGTGAATGTATTAAAGTATTTTTTTTGTCAAAGTCATGAATTTTTCTCTCAAAATAGAGTTAGAATCCAACACAGTCAGTCTGCCTGCAGGACAACTTCTCCCTTCCTGAGTTAAAGGTGTCTGAGATGAGCATAGAAATGGCTGGGGATTTTAAAGCACCCTTTCTGACAGAACCGCTACAACTGCCGTTATCTGGCAGCACAGTATTATACAATATCCTGCACATCTGTCCTCTTTGGCAATAGTTAGCATAATGCTTGCTGTTTAATTAGGCTTTTTATCTTTGCATTTGTCTGAGAACATCTGAAGCCTTCCATGTTGCCTGTCACTAATTAGTTGACTAATTAAATAGTTAGTGCTTACTTGCTGATCACAGAGCTAACATGTAATGAATGGTTTAGTGATCTTCATTGTTTTATCCTACCTATCTTTGCCACAAGAATTGGTATACGTGCTTCCTTTTGACTGCTGTTTTTTCATACCGAGGCAAACCCAGAACAATGTTGTAGTTGACCATGTGTTCACTGTCACCAGGCCCGCATCCTTCAGACATTGTTGCCTTCCATCATTTCTGGTGAATAGAGATCAAGTTGTGACAGATAAATACAATAGGTCATATCTCACCTTGTTATGTAGTCACTGTCCCAATGAATGCTGTCAGTGACTGATAGCAGACATAAACTGGGGAGAGGACATGGGTCCTCGTCATTCTCAGCAGCCATTTGACTGGCCTCTGCCAAAAAAATGGCACTCAATTAGCATCAATGTTTTGTTATCTTGTAGTTTATATTCTTGTTTTAGAGAGCTTTCAATTTTAAGTAAGATTATTTTAACTTCATGTACTTGTCCTTTAAACATACGCAAATACTTGTCTCAACCCAAACTGTTCTTTTGCACTTTCAACTTGTAAGTATTTGCAGATTTGATTTTGTTAATATTTATATGTCGGTAGTCATAACTTCTTTTTGTATATTTAAAGTGCTACTGGAAATAGTAGTTTTCTCATAAAAGGCCTGCTTCAAAATTGGTGTGAGTCAGAAGAATTTTTATAGAATTATATTTATCAGACCTTACCTGGTGATTGGGCGCGCCATTGGCATGGCTGTTTCAGCAGCTCTGAAGGGAGCTCGGTAACCTGACTACCTGGAGCAGCTCTGGCAGCAATCTGGTCAGTGCAGTTCAAAGCAAATAAAGAAGCATTGCAAGTGCAAACACCACATTTAGGCTTTTCAGTTCTTTGCTGAAGTGATGGAGTAGCTGTACTTTCTGTTCTGTTCATATTTATTTTTCCTTGTTTTGAAGTTTGTTTCCCAGAGCTGCTGCAGTGGTGTTGTAAGTACCAAGTTCTTCAAAGCTTTATAACCTGCCTTTGGGTTGGTTTGGAAGTGAAGTAAACTTCTCAGACTAGTAAAATGGAGAAATAATCAGTTGGCTGAAGGTTATGTTGTGATTCTGCCCTCTAGCGATTGATGTAGATTAGATTCCTGTTGGTCTATATTTACCTCTAACATGCAGTGTAAGGGTCGTGGCAAATGAACATCACAAATCACAATACAAATGAGGGTAGTTTTTTTTGTTGTTGTTGTTCGTTTGTTTGTTTGTTTGTTTTTTTGAATGTGTGATGAGCTGAAATTTTAAATTTTCTGGATTGCTGTAACTCCTGTCCAGATCCCAGGAAGGAGAAGAGCGTGAATGCAGTTTACATTGCAATGAGAGTTGGGTGTCCATAAGATATATTCATGAGATGGTGAATCTTTACTGTATGCCCTGTAATCTAGATTCCCCAAGTGAAGATTGGCAAAGTTTGATGGAGCTCCTCAGTGCTGTATCTTGGTTGCTTCCAGTACCCAAGCACTGTGCTGCCTTTCTGCGTGACCTGGAAGCACACTGTACTGTGCAGTTCATTTCCCTGGGAGCTGCTAGCATGTTGGCGTTAATCAGGCACAACACTAATTCCACATTAGCTGCAGGGCACAGGCTGTTTGGGAAGGACGTGCTGTTGGGGAATTGTCACATTGGCCAGGTAAAGAGATGGGCACTACACGGTGTGCGGTGCTGTACTTCTCAGAGCTACTTCTCTTTCCCGGATGCAATATCAGAGAGGCAGCTGTGCTCATCGGGCTGCCAGGGCTGAAGGTGCTGTGAGGCCCAGATTCACAGCTGCAACATGCAGATGTTTGAGATCAGGAATTTTGGCCCAGCTGAATCCTCTGCCAGCCATGCCCACATCCTTCCCAGGCTGCCAGCTTTCTGTCATGAGAATGTGGTGCTGGGGTGGTGCTCGGAACATGCAACTTTTATGAGCATCTTCTCTTTCTGCATGCTCTTGCTTTTAGGAGGAGAACTATTGGCACAAATCTCAGGCTCGTCAAATTCAAGGGGAGCCTCACTTTTGACATCAGTGGGCTTTTCTAGGGTGCATACTTTTTCATCTGGGTGAAAGCAGCATTGCCAAATCTATATCAACCACTATCAGAGTCAAAATTTTAATCTCCTTTGCAATAACATGCAATAACTTTGGGTAAATAGACAGCCACACAAAAGAAAAAACAAAAAACAAACAAAAAGAAACTTAATTTTGACTTTGATGATTGTCCAATAGTATTACAAATGTCCTGTTAACGAGTTGGAATTTCATTCTCTGTTATTCACTGAAACATTCACACAGGAGTAGACAAAACAGCAACCTCTCAGCCACTCTGTAGTTTTACTTCCCTGTTTATGGTACCTTTATTTGTGGAAAATGCTGTTGATGTGACTTTGAATTTGCCAGGTTTAAACAGCTAGAGACTGTAACTACCAGTGTCATCATGAGATATCCCTCATTTTCTGTCTAGAAGAATAATTGCCCTGTTTTGTGCTTTGAATAGGGTGAAATACTGAAGTATTAGTGGAATGAAAATTGAAATTTTGGTTTGGAAATGCTCTAGCAAAAGCAATGGCTACTGGTACTTGGATTTGGTCAAATTCAAAGCCAACATGTGTTTGGGATGACAGTGCTAATCTTGTAAACTTTGTAGGTAGGGGTGTTCCCGCATAGGTATATTTGTGCGTCAGAGTCAGATGAGTGTTTTGTATGGGTCACAGAAACAGCTCTTCAGATTTTCCTGTTCTATCATATAGCGATTTATAGTATAAGGTCTTTGCCATGCTTTTTTTTTAATAAGCAAGATCCTGGAACTACAACAAATCTTGGGTGAATATTACAGGTTTGTAAAGGGGTTTCTAAGAAACCTGTCATTGGGTTGTCTGACCAGTCACAGTATGGCTCATACTATGCTACAGATATGCAATTTGTGCAGTAAATGTGTAAATAAGCAAGTACCTAAGACTCAGTTTTAGGTTGTGTTAATTTCCTCTTAGTAGTTGTAGTCCAGCGTTTGTGTGCTACACACTTTAACCTGTGTGCCCATTCAAAGCCTGGTGTGTACCTTGCAAGTACTGGCAAGACGCTGAGTCAGACAGTAGGAGAAGAGAGCTGAATGAGGGGTGGCTAAGGGACAGGGAAGAGCTTAGTGGTAAAATTGCAAGGGTCAATACGGGCTGAGAAACAAAGTGTGGAAAAGAAGTAGTCTAACAAAGGAGAAAAGCCTCAACTGAATTACAGTTTAGAGCCACAATCACTGGAGAAGAATGGCACAAAAAAGAATAGGGGAAGCTGAGTTGACATAGGTGAGGAAAGCAAAAAACAGTTGCTGGGAAATGAGAGCTGGATAGAAGGGATAAAAGCAGTAACAGGAAAAGGGTAGCAGGGTTGTTTCAGAGTAATGAGTTATGATGTGGACAGGAGTTTGACAGAAAAACATGAGAGAAGACATGTTTGGTAACATTCATGGAGTAATCAAGATTAGGGGGTGATTTAAAGCTTCCTAAAAATCAGAAATTAAACAAAGAATTGAAAGTACAAAGTACAGAGAGAAAAACACAGTTTGTGCCATCAAGTACTAAGTTTGCAGAGAGAGATCCAATGAAGGAGAGCAGGCAGCTGGGGACAGAGAAATACTTGCAGCATCATTGAAGGCTGTTACTGAGGGGTCAAACTAAAAATAGTTTGGCTTTTTGAAAGGATTCTTGCATAAGATGTCAGAAGTGGTGGTCATGTCTTTCACAGCTTGGGCTTGTAGGCTGCTCTCCTTTGGAATTCAGCATCTGATACAATTAATCAGCAGTACAGCTGGTGGGAAGTTTCAGAGAAAAACACCGTACTTTATTAAAAAGTTCCATTCCATCCAAATATGAGTGTTTTTAAGGGCAAACGTTGTTTTCATATAAGGAGATAGTTACTGGGACATGACAAAATGTTTTGTTGGGGTGTCTTATTTTTTAAAAGAAATTTCATCTTGAAATACTTCATAAATTAAAATCAGACCCAAGCATTTCCCTCTTAATCTGTGTTCTAAACAATTTAAGGAGTATTTTCTGAAATTGAAATGGGTGGTGTATTTCACCAATGTCATGGCCCATCTTGGAACAGAAACAGTCATGTTCTGGGAGGAAGAAGATATTAATTTTCCCACTGAAGTAATCAACTGACTTACCTATTGCCCAGGGTCAAAAGTGTTAGTCACATTAAATGTGAGCTACTGACAATCAGCTTCACTTACTGTTTTAGTTTTGCTGGTGTTCTTCTGGACACACCTGTCACTAGTCTTTGGAGGAAGAGTTATAAACAAGCAGGAAGAGGAAGAGTCTATAAATAAGCACAGTTTATAGAGCAAATGAATATGAATATGTGGAAATGAATATGTGGAAAACCTCTTTCTTGACTCTTGCATTGAAAGGTGTCCCAGTAAAGACTTTATTGTTATCCCTTCTTTCCTTGATCAAATTCATTCACAATCATAACACTTTTTTTGAAGGTTGATCCAATGGAGAAATGACTTATCTTTCATTACTTGTAATTAGAAATGGATGACTTGTAGATGGACATCTGTTGGTCAGCAGTTAAGCTAAAATCCTGTTCCGGGGTTTGTAATTGATGCACTCACTGAGGTTCTTGAGAACAAAGGCTTTTGGTAATTGTTGATGCGAACAATAAACCCTTTCTGCTTCGGTCACTGACTATCTTACCAAAAGCTTACTAACTAGTTAGTATAAGATCAGCTGCAGAGCCTCCATAATACCAGGATGGCATCACATAGCACCATACAGGGAAACGGTTCTGCTGTGTTATTTTCACATATCTTCATACCTGATTCTTATTTATCTGAGTTGAATGTAGCTGTCTGAAGCGTGGGAAGAAGAGGAAACTTAGAGGCTTTTTCAGCTCTGCCTGAGACAGCAATGGGCTTTGTCCGAGTAAACAAAAGCAATTTAGTATAGTGCAGTGTGAAAATGCATTGCGCATAAAGGTTGCTCCTAAAGTCTATAGTGCTAAGCAACATACTAATTACTTGTTGAAAATATGCATATGTAGGGTTTTTTTTCACTATTATTATTATTAGCAACCTTTGCTAAGCTGAGTTTTTTTTTTATTTGCAGTTTTGTGAGGAGCGGTAAAATGCTTTAGAAAATCTTTTCCTTTTGGAGATGTCTGTTCTCGAAGTCATGTCTTGATGACCTTGCTCTTGGAAAGTGTGGGGTGCTGATCTTCCCCTTTAAAAAAAAAAGAAAGAAAAAGAAAAAAAGGTGTGCATAAATTGTTGTATTATTTGTGTCAATGAGAGGTTCTGCCTATACCTTCCTTCTGGGGTGAGATCTGTACCTGGACAAGTGGACTGTCTGTGCCCTAAGCAGCAGGGTATTACCTTCTGGGACTCCCTTTGCATCACCTCTCTCTCATTCAGGGCTCCTTCTTCCCCACAGAAGTCGTAACGTTCATTTTTTATTGCAGAGCAATGGGGAAATTTCTCTGACTCAGAGTTTCATTAATGCAAGAATGTCTCAACCTAATTATGGGTAGTGCTGAAAACTGACTGTTACCATTTTTAGAATTATCTAGAGCTGCTGTATTTAAGTGTACTGCTACATGAAAGTTGAGGATATAGTGTAATTATGACTTTACTTTTGGATAGGTTGGAATGTCAAATATGAAAGTTAGATTGTTCAACAATTATGCATACAGGAGGTCAGTAAATGGAGCTACCTATTTTGGTAGTCTTGTTGGTATTATCTTCTGTAATCCATTCTTATTTTATTTTTTATAAATGACTGGAAACTTAAAAAAAAAAAGTGTGATGCTTAGTTTCAAATAAATTGAAACATACAGGTTCAGGTAGACTATTTTGCTGCACTTTGCTGTTACAAAAGTGATTTGACTCATTATTTTTAATAATAAGGGGTTTAAAGAAAGCAGTTAAATAATTTGTTCAGACACCTTTTCACCATCTAAACCTTTGTTGTTGCACCACACACCCAAGAAGGAAAAGCATGGAGGCAAAAAATACTGAGAAACTAGCCAGGAATATTTGAACAGATTTGCAGATAAACATAAATAACATCCTAAAAATTTTGTTTATTTATTCCTTTGATTTTGGTTACAGTAAATTGGCAGTCCAATTTTATTTCAAGGGCAGGGGTGTTTAGACTTGCTTTTATAGCTCTCCTTTAGAACTGTGCAGTGAAACCCAACACCTTTTACTTATTTCCCTAGATACTCTAATCCCTCCCTGCTTCACCAGTATCTTTGTGCTGTTCTTCCCTTTGTATCCACAGCAACGTGAATCCCTGCTGGAATTACTTGCTTCTGAAATGCAGGTGCACTTGTTTAACATTGCATTGGTTTTGGCTCTTGAAGACTTTTTCACCAAATGGGAACCTGTGCTTTTACCATACTCCCCATTAGGCATTGGCATATATTTTAGAAGCACATAAGACATTCTCTCTGCCTGTTTCTCAGAGCCTTTGTTGTTTTCCCATTATTAAGAGCTTTTAGGCATCATTAAGGACTCCCCAGCCATCATATCTTTTTGTTAGCCTAGAAATAATAATGATATGTGGAGAAAAAGGGTGAATGATGTCAAGTGGTAATGTGCCTGACAGTCGCTGTCCCAAATACTCAAACGCGTTACCTGCCTGTAACTGTGTGCCAGTGACTGACAATAACCACAACCATACACCTACAGGTTGCCTGTATTTTTCAGGCTCATATTTAAGTGCCTATATATAGATTTAGAATCCTAAGCTGAGGCATACCAGCTGCACTTCTCAAATCAACCTTTATAATCTTCATGGCTACTTTTTGCTTTTATTTTCGTGCTTAAAGATTCTGATAATTTTTATGAATGCCAGTTTGTGTTTAAACCCAATAACTTGGATCCTTAGGTGATGAAGAATTTTACTTCCCTACAAATCCCTGCAAATGTGACCATTATTGGCATGGAATTGACAGGGATTGCCTGACTTTTTTTTGAAGGCTCTGCAGTTGTCAAGTTTTCAGAACATCACAAGCATCTAAAGCCCCGTTGGCTGGATCAGAATCATAGAATTAGAGAATCATCTAAGTTGGAAAAGATCTCTAAGATCATCTAGTCCAACCCTAATCCAACCATAACTCCTTGCTGCAGCAAATGTGGCAAGTGGCCGAAGGGCTTGGGGGAGGATTGTCTTCTAATGTGGAGGCTTTGCCGCTCACCTCTTTGTGGAAGTCAGTTAAAAAAAATATCTATTCACCTCCCACCATCTGCTTCCAAACTGGGGAAGCTTCCTGCCATCCCATCTTCTCCACCGTGCTCACCTCTAACCTCCAGTCTTCCACTTTATGCTCAGACAATACTTTACCTCATGGTTTGTGGTTGCAAACCTTGAGTTCTTCTTTGCAGAAGAAACACAGTTCATGCTACCCACAGTTTGAGCCACAGTGTGGTTGGTGGCCACAGAGCTGCTTAACAGCGGGCCTTTCTCCAAACCGAGGCGCCCATGGGATGTCTGCCTCTTTCTGCCATGTGACACCTTGGTGCCAAGGGACAAGGGACCAAAGCCAAGAAGCCTGCAGCTGTTCTTCACTCACTTTTGGCAAGTCCAAGTTGAGATCTGGGACCAGGAGGGCAGCGTCAGGTACCACCTCTGGGTCTCTTTTGCTCTGCCTCTGACATCAGCATCCCCTTTTGATACTTTTAATCCTTCTGATAGCTTTAATTCCTTTGTGTATTGTTTTTTTTTTTAACGTAAAATAGGAATCAAAGTTATTACTGATTTCATCATAGTATTCCAAAGAGTTCCTCATCAGTGGTTTGATACCTACAAGATGAATGAATGGGAAACATGAATTAATGTTTGGGGTGTATGGGAATGCCATGGGAGTTCTGAGGTAGAAATAATTTTTTAGTAAATCGTACTGAGTGAGAGGTCTGAGCTGAGGCCTCACATTTGATGGGGGAGAACTGAACAAATACCATATGGACTAAATAGAGGTACAGCATCTCTAGAAGAAAATAGTATGTGATCAGATCAATAACGTGCATCATTGTGCAGCCATGCAAAACAGGTACATTATTGTTGCCTGGGACCTTTATTCTACCATTTTTTCTGATGCTTGCTTGCAGCATTTTCATCTTGACTATTGCTATATAGCACCTGGATTTGGAGACATTGGCAAGAGGCCATGGGGCAAGCAGAGAGATCATTTCAGCTCTGAGTTGAAAAGAAACTTTGGTACTGGGAGGGCAGGCAGGATAGAAGAATGTCTGGGATGTTTGTGTACTGTGGTAGCCCTTTTCCTCATAGTTACATGTAAACTATGTGGCAAGCAGTCATACTATTTTGGTGTCTATAGTTTATTGCAATTACTCACATTTGCACCCAACTAGAAGTGTTCCATGAGGGCAGATGGCATCCTGTACACTTTAAATTCAGCTCAATATATTGGGCTAACTGTCATTTACGTTAATACCACTTTATATCACTCAGCCAGCATAATGTGGCCATAAATGAAGAACAAATTCTATTTACACCCACCTCTGCAGAGTGACCTTAATTTAAATGAGAATCAGGCCCATAATCTGTATAAATATATGCACTCTGTTACATTAAGGTTATTTATTACATTGTGCTTGGCCTGAGTATGCATGGAGATTTACCATAGATAATCCATAATCCAGAATTAAACTATTAATACGCATTTTGAGAGTGGCAGCCATAACCTCAAAATTCCTTGGTTTAAGTATGACCTTTAACTTTGTTTGAATATATTTTTAAAATGTATGAATAATAAATTAACATCGGTTGATAAAAAACATTCTGATTCCTTTGTACCATTTGCATCAATCCATACTTAACTTACACAAAGCCTTGAAGATTAGAAGGCTTAATCACTCATAATATTTATTTGTTTTTAAATGTCAGATCACATTTAGTTCAACAAACTGTCAGTCTTGTTCCCCCCCACCCTCTGGTAATGAAACTGCAGCAGTTAAGTTCTTTTTCTGTACGAAGACACAATCTTAGCAAGATGACAATCCACGTTGTACCTAGCCTGTGTAAAGGAGTTGTTTTCTGTATCCTCCTGCACATGGAATTGAACTCTGTCTTGTTCCTCTGATATGGCCTCCTCCTTTCAGTAGACCTGTTGCAGGAAGCAGCCACATTACTTGTCAGGAATATTTTTTTCCTTTCCTGCAGCCATGTCTCTGTTTATGAAAGGTGAACTATGAAGAGCAGTAGCTGTTTCCAGTTCTCCAACAGGACCACGGCTTCCTGTGTTTTCACATGCTGTGTGATGGTGTACTGGAAAGAGTGCATTACTCCTGAAAATGACACAAAGAAGTACACTGCTCTGGACAAGACCTTGCATGTTTTAGAACCCTGCTTTAAGCATAATACATTGCATTGTTGCAGAGGTTGACTTCCCTTGTAGCAAGTACTGAACAAATGATATAAAAATGATAATTAGAGTATTGCACAGTTTTTCACCAGGTTTCTAAATAACTGCAGATTTCCTGCATGATTTTTTAAGTGCTTCTTGACCTTTCTTCTGCTGGTCCTGAAGCCCATTCTTTGATCCACTCCTGTTAAGCAAAGTGCTTGAAATCAGTGAGACTCACCACACCGAGTACTGGATTTCATTTTTCATTTTTTTCCAGCCTTTGAGCAAAGACTTGGTGGTCTTGCAATATCTATTGTAGTCATGGAAGTTAAGTCCTGCCAGAAAGTCTTAGGATCAGAGTTTCTAGTGACATGAGAGAATCTAAATATTTCCGTCAGGATTGAGACAACATTGTGCTACAGCTCAAATGAGAGCTGTAAGGGTGGATTGGGGAAATCAGTTATCTGTCAATACAGCTTGTAACTATATGTTAAAATGCACTCACATTATAGCTGTACCAAATGGAGCCTCAGCAAAATCACATTGGTTTAACTGTGGCATGTCTTTCTTTCCACAGTCCTCATCTGAAGTTTAACAATCTGACCTTGATTTCAATTCATGGCCTTCCAGGAAAAGACCTTCCAGCCTCCAAACATAGAAGATTTTTAATTAACAGGTTTGATTTAATATCTAAACACATCCATAGTTTCAAAGGAAAGCATAACACTTTGTAATTTTCTGTGAACTTGCGCTAAATTTTAAATAGGAACATAGGCAGGTGCTCTCAAAACAATCCAGTCTCTCTATACAACATGCATTCACCTGTGAAATGTTTTAAACATAACTGTTACTAGGGAAATAACACAAAGCATTACTAAAGCAGTAACTTAGGATAGTGGCCCATCATACTATACTAGAATGCTGCTCTGCTGTCCAAGACTTCTTAGATTGTTTAGATCTGCAGGTTAAGGATAGATGACAAAAGAGGTATGTTTGATGTTTAAATATTGCTTAATTTAACTTCCATGAGTTTTGTTCCAAATAATGCTGACAACCTGGGAGGGAGCTGAGTATGCAGGGGAACATTTATTATTAAGTTGACGGACTTGGAAGAACTGTGCTGCATCAATTCTGCTGCTTGTGAACTGTTAGTGTGTCAGTCATTGACCTGTGTTTGCAAGTCTTGCTCCGGTCCCTTATGCTCGCTGTCCCCTGGCTGGCAGAGCTATGATTCTGGTACAGAACATCTTAAGGGAAGACTGATAGATGCTTGTGTCCAGTGAGTGATCAAATATTTTTACAAGTTTTCTTGTTTGCAAAAAGTAGAGTAGCTTCCAACTAGTAGGATAAAATTTTGCCTCATTAAAATTCACAGTGTATAATTCTCACTTAAATTTAGCATATTTCTTTTAGACATTTTATTTTTTATATTGGAGTAGTGACCAGGAATCCTCACTCCAGGCAAGATCATGGTTGTTCTGGACATTGAGAAGCACAGTCATTTTGAGTAGCTGAGTCACCATCCCTGGAGGTCTTTAAAAGACATTTAGATGTAGAGCTTAGGGATATGGTTTAGTGGAGGACTTATTAGCATTAGGTTTAAAGGTTGGACTTGGTGATCTTGGAGGTCTCTTCCAACCTAGACTATTCTGTGATTCTGTGATGAACTTGGTATAATTGATTTGGATTTGGCATGTGACATTTGGAACCAGCACATTGTTCTTACTAATTTTTTACTTAAAAAGCAGTAAAGCCCTAAAGAGACAGCTCTTTAAATGACAAAACAACTCAGTGTCTCCTTAAAACAGAAATCTCTACAAAGCCATGGAAAGGTTGTGATGTGGACATGTTTAAAACTAACCATATTTAGAATTTTGCCCCATGAAGAGCAAGAAATTTTTGATAACTAGTTAACAGAATTATTTTTTTACTGTAGAAAGGGGTGTTTTTAAGTACAAGTCTAGGAAATGAAGAGATTGTATACTCACACAAATGCGTGTACACTTTTTCTGGAATATACTATTAAAAAAGACTTGTAATAACAAAATATCCACCCTGACGGAAAGTTGCTGTTCATGGCTGCCTCCCTAGAATTAGCTGTTAACATTTGAAAGCAGATTAAGAGTGAAAATGGAACTCTGCAGGGTATGATTTTTGAAAGCATCCCTGTGATTTTGGAGTGTCAGTCTCCCAGGAGCTATGTACCTCAATTATAGAGGTGCTTTTGAAAAACCTCATCTCTTCTTGATGTCCATTTTATTTATAGATTTCTGCATGATTGTAGTTCAGAATTGTCAGTGCTTTTCTTCCCTTATTTATTTCCCTCTGGTATTTGTGAGTATGGAGGATGCAGGGCACCTCAGAAAGCCTGGACATTCTGTTCTAAAATTCTTCGGGTCATAAAAGCAACTTTACTTGTTTCTCCCTTTGGTTCTGTATTTGTTATTGTCGTCATCCTCCAGGATAATTTTGGGAAATCACTAACAGCAATTAATGTGTACCAGTGAGCTCTGACATTTTAGAATGTGTATTCTGGTACTAAGAGTAAAAGAAGTTGTCGGTGTTGAGTCTCTGAGTTCATAGAATCATTAAAGGTGGAAAAGCCCTCCAAGATCATCTGGTCCAACCATCCCCCTACCACCAATATCACCCACTAAACCATGTCCCTGAGTTCTCTTAGTGAAGATTAGCATTTTTCACATCTGCATATTTCCCTCATAAACCTGCCAATTTTGCTTTCTTTTCGATAACCAGTATGATAATTTCTCCTTTACGCTTGTTAATATTCAGTTCATCTTGCAGAGGAATTCAGTTGCATGTTACAGACTTTTGAAAGTCTGGGGGTAGGGGTCATTTTAGTGAGTTTCCAGCATCTTTCATTCTTATATTTTGGAAAACTTCATTTGGAAAAAGATCACCAAGAAAAAAATGGATATCCCTGCCTTCCTCTTTCACCTCTGACAAGCATTTTCCTACCTTTCTACTTATTTTTAAACTTTTCATACTAACACTTTGGTACAAAGGTGTTCAAATACCAGTGGTGCCATAATTGTATTTGCATCTCACCATATCTATTGTTGGTGAAGCTGAATACCAAATGAGGCACAAGTGAAAAAAAATTAACATGAGAATCTATAATAGGATAAAAAAATGGATTATTAAAATAATTTGCAAGCGGAAAAGTCTCCTCCTCGCATCAAGCTGCAAATGAAAAGCAGAGTAAAGCATTTATTTCTGACTTAGTTTTTAAATTATGTGGTTGTATGGCCCAGTGCTGGGAGGCATTATTTGGTTTTAGCAGAAAGTTGTCAATTTGTAACTGAGTATTTCATAATGACTAATCTTTTACTAAAGGCTGCAGTAAAC
This sequence comes from Heteronetta atricapilla, assembly GCA_011075105.1. Lineage (NCBI taxonomy): Eukaryota > Metazoa > Chordata > Aves > Anseriformes > Anatidae > Heteronetta > Heteronetta atricapilla. The sequence continues at coordinate 457,269 of CM021733.1, forward strand.
TCACAGCAAGAGAACAGACTTGAACCACTAGGGGACTTTGGCTAACTCACCAGATGTCTAATTAATGCCTGCTGTCAGCTGCTGAAATGTCACTTACAGATATTCTTTCTTCACAGCCACTGTTTTAATGATGAAGATTATGCACAGATGTCACTTTGTTCCTGGGTTAACATTGTGGTTGGTAAAATGACTGGCATAAATCGCACCGCCAAATATGTAGTTATTTCCAAGCAGAGAAAAGTACCGTATGACTACCTTGTTCTCTGCATGGGACAGAAATACCAGGTAAGATTGTGTGTAGAGTGAAGAAAAAAAAAAAAAAGATTAAAAAAAAAAAAAGTAAACTTTTTTTTTTTTATTGTGAAGAGCATTTCTGTGATCAGCAAAGGAGTCAAGTACTCCATAGCAATTGTATAACCAGAAAGCAGGCCTACAGCATGGCAGGTTGTTCTGCTTCAGTGCAGCTATAGAGTTTGGAGCAGATAAGAGAGGGAGATTTACATTTTTTTCTACCAGTAATGTCACTGCTCAGTACCAGATATTAAACAAAGCTGCCAGTATTTTGCCACTGTGACCATTAAACCTACTGAAGACTAGGCCCAAACGACATGTGGCCCCAGCCACAGGAGACTTAACTCCAGCTGGTGTAACACCATTTGACCTAGTTTTGGCAATGGAGGGAATTCCTTATCAAATTAATTACTCAGTTCTCATGATGACCATGCCTAGGCACCTACAAGGTGCTGTATGTTATTGTAGCACACAGTTGTCTTTTAAGTGAGATAAAATGCTTACTCAGGGAAGGTGACCTATGATATTCAGTGGAGTCTCACAGCATTTATGTTGGGGGACACAGTCCTGGGAAGTGAAGGCTCAGGAGTGAGAAGGACCAGTTTTCCAGCTGGGGTGCTTTGTTTTAGCATTGGTGACAACTAAAGCAATTTTGCCATTCCCCTGGTTTACAGCAGCAGCGCAGGTCTCAGAAGAGTGTGTGTGTAAAATGAACTTGTGCGGGGTGGAACTGAGAGCTCTGTCTTGCTGCTGAATCAGACCTCTGCGTACTAGATAGTTTCTTCCAGTTCTGTATCATTAGTTTAACTGTAATTGCACTATTGACTATGAAATGGGTATGGGGCGTGTTCCATGAAACCTTTGCATTACATGGAGGACAACCTGTGTGCAACAGATTTGTGGAGCAAGAAAAACCTATTTTTTCTGTAATCACTCTTCAGAGTTGAGACACACTTCAAATAACAATCTATATTCAGTATTCATCAGGGATGAAACAAGTTAAAGCATGGTCTGAATGACTTTAAGTGCTCCTAGAAAAAGATATTTGGAGGCAACTCTAATTTGCAATACAAGTTGTGGGAAATAACTACACTGGAGGAGAAAGAAAAATAAGTAAGCAAGAAAAAACTCAGGTTTTATCTGTCTTCAAGAAGAAATCATCATCTGTTCTTAATTCTAAGCTCTATAAAATAAAAAAGGAAGGAAGGAATTATTTTTATCACATGGTTTCTGTTTTATTACGTAGAGCTGATTTTAAAAATCTTTCTTAGCAGTACTCCAAGATTTATGCCATATATTCATTCATTCATTTGTTCCAGGTCGTGTCTCCTACTGGAGCAGATATCAGTACACTCCCAACTAATAGAGATGTCCTAAGTGAATGGCCACAGAGATACACAGGGGAAGTCCCTTCCAATCATTTTACTCTTAATGATGATCAGGACTGCTTAAAGGCAATGCACTGGCTGGAAGAAAACATTGTCAACTCAGAAGGTAGGGGTTTTGGTAAATACATGCACATTTGCAGAAATGTTTTCTAGGTTTATTGTTTCCTTACTTCCATGGTGTGATTGGTGCCTGATTAATTCTAACAAAGTCTTTCATCTGCTGTGCTTTGTTTTCCAGATGAATTTAAAATTTGTTGTCATTTTTGATACCCAGCATATTTAGCTAGGAAAAAAAAAAGCTTGAGATAGATTAATTATTTGTAATTATTATATAAAACAAAATGAATCCCAAATGCAAAGCTAGCTGGAGTCATTAATTACACAATTAAATAATAATTTAATTAGTGAGTGTGATTTTATGTTGTTTAGAAAAATACCTAGATTCAAGGCATAACATGAAGAAAACAGGTCTAAATTGGGAGGTGGGTTTTTTTCAGTACCTGTCATCTTTGTGTTCTGTTGCCTCAGTTACAGATTTACACATAGAACTGCAGGCTCCCTGTATTCTCTTTTATCCCTTTACATCACACATTTGTGCAGGTTTTTGTCCATCATACCTGTATTTCCTGAGCCTGCTCATGTGTGTGTTGTTTATATATATTCGCTGAATGTGCATGCTATAGAAAACACCTGGTATCGTCCAGGCTTCTGAGTTAAACTCTTTCAACTGCAGAAAAAGAGATCAAACAGTGAATGAATTCACATATCATCTCTTCTTTGTGCCAGATCTGAGTCAGGGCAGAGTTCAGAACAGGAAAGCTGTCTTTGTAGAAAGTTCCTGTCAAATGAATGCAACAAGAATTTCCTAAAAATGTAGTTGAACTGGCTTATTTGGTAGAGAGTAGAATAATGAAAATTGATACTTATTTGCCATGGTCTGCTAAGTTTGTGTCTTGCTTGGCAGACCTTTAAGGAAGTTCTCAAGATACTGGAGGTTTCTTTATCATCCTCCAAGTCTGGCTGTGGTCAGGTCAGAAGATAATAAACATGGTAATGTCTCAGTTCACGTTTTCCTCAAACAGCTTCCTGGCCTCAGGCATGTAAATAGAGCAGTCTGTATGGTTTTGCCTAGTGTCCAGCTGACAGGCACAGCTGCGTTTGCATAAACAGATGAGGTGGTTGCTTCTCCCTATTTGTTACTGCTCATCTTTCATGTAAATCTGTGCATGCCCAGTCCTGGAATGTGCTCCAACACACCTGAGCAGAAATGCAGCTGAGAAAGAGACAGTGTCCAGGATGCAAGGCACCCAGAACTGCTCCTCAGGCACAAGGGCAGTCTTACTACACCTCATCTTTTTTTGGAACAATGCTCCTTTATTAATATTAATATTAATAATTTCAGTATTGCTCCTGGCTTTTGCTGTGGTGTAATGATGGATAGATATATTAATTAGGCACTATCATGTCTTCGGCTGTAAGCTAAATCTATGGCTTCTGCTGTGTCAAGGCATGTTTTCTTGCCAGAGGGTGCCTGGAAGCATGCGGCAGGGTCCTGCGGGACTGAGCCCTGGGCTAGGGACAGGGCCAGGAGCAACACCCCCAGAGCTGGGGCAGCTGGCACAGGGGGCTCAGGGCATGGAGCTGTGCTCAACTGTCCCAGCTCCATGGAGGGCGGAGGAGGAAAAGCTCTGGACAGGAGAGGGGATGAATATACCTCCAAGACCACTGTTAGTTCTGGAGCTTTTTCTCAAGGGAAGTGTTAATCACTGAACTTCACCATATGAGTCTGATTGGATGAGAACTTCGTTTGGTAGCACTGATTTTGAGAGCGGCTTTTAGTTAAGAGTTAAAGTAGAAGTTTTATACTACTTTTTTTTTTTTTCCCTGTGCAAATGCTGGGTACCACTTCATTCTTGTTGAAACCAGCGGGTGCTTTTTTACTGAAGTTAAGCAGAGCAGGATCAACCTGGTAGCAGGCTGGCAGGAGGAATCACACATTTGCTGAGCAGCAGGAGATGCTGGAGGACCCATGGGACAAGCAGTGAGCCACATTCTTCGCTGCTCCGCAGCTGCCCACTCCTGGGCTGGCAGCTCGGGAGGGGCCGACTGCTACCTGGGGCCTGGAGCAGGGCGAGCACCAGCCTCTAGCCCTGCTGCTTCAGCTTCTCTGATGAAACCCAGCCACCTAACGCATGTAACCTATTACAACTGTAATTGTAACTAATTGAAATTCATCTCCTATTAGCACTGCATTTTCCATGAAAATAAAAAGTAGGATGGGAGTAAAGTAAGGAACAAAACTGTTCTAATGGCCCAAAATGGAGCAATTATTTTTTTTTCCTTACCTAAACATAGTTTACTGCTTTATTAAAAGCATGTTTGTAGGAATACTATCGTATTAAAATTCCAGTGCCTGAATCACCAACCAGAGACACTGATGCTTTAGCTAGTACAGGTTTTCTTCTTTAGCTTTTGCAAACTAAAAAGAGTCAGGTCATGCTGGGGTCACTGAAATCTTGTGCTTCCACTTGTGGAAAATGAATGAGCCTGCTCTCTAGCAGAACACTGACATTTGAGTAATAAATAATAAAACTACTCTAGTGGGCTTTATTTATGGCTGCTTTTTTCCGTGGAAGATTATTATGTTTACTCACAGATAGATACATTTTCATGTAGTTAAATAATAAAAGCATCCTGAGGAATTGCTATCTGTCCAGTGAACATAATTTCAGTCCATAATGAATATCAGTAGTTCCTTGACTACTAGCACTGTAATCTAAAAAGCCACTAATATTGTAATAAGCAGAAACCGTAAATTGTTGATTTACAAGAGGTCAGTAAAGGAGCATTGCTTTCCTTAATCTAATGTAGTTTTATTAAATATTACCATATAAAACAGAATTTTAATTTTCCTTGAGAAATGCGGGGCTGGAATCTGATCTCATATATACAGAACTGCCAACATATAATGCAATCACTGAACTACCCCCTGAGGAGGCTGGTTCTGCCAAGTGGTTAAGATCTCTCAGCTGCCCAGACTTTCATGCCTTAGAGTCAGAATGACACTTTTCTAGGCTGCACCTTGAGTAAGCACTTCTTGCCACTGAGAAGGGAGTTCTCAGTCTGTCCTACAAGAGCTGTGCCATTTTGCAAGGGTTACCTGAAGGCGGAGCAGATTGGAGAGCCCGGTGATGTTTCTATTCTAACAGAGAGAGCAGGGAGGAGAGGAGCAGTTTTTGGGCCTTGCTCAGATGAGTACTTGGTGCTTTATATTACACTGACCTTAGATAAAGCACACGAATGCCCTGACGTATCCAGGTCTGCCTCCCCCCTTGCCAGGAGGGCTGTGAGTCCATGTTCTGCTCACACAGAACCTGCTGCCTCCCATCCTCACCTGTTCGCTCTTGTCTTTACGCAGTTTGAAGTGGTACTGCTTCAGTGGGCGAATGCTGCAGGATCCTACCAAACAGCCTGCTACTTTGGAGCGAAGGGCATTCCCTTGAAAGGTGGAAAGTGTAGGTCTGAATCAGAGCTCCCTTTGCCTGGGGGGAAAGATGGAGCTGGCTGAAATAGTGGCAATGCACTGTGAAAGGAGCAGTGATATCCAAGGGCTGCTTTCATGCTGGTCACAAGCGTCTGCCTCGAAAGTGCTGGTTTCAAAGCAGTGTGCAGTTCTGGGAGGGCTGCTTCACAGCACAGCATCAGGCCTTTGGGTCTGGGGCCTCCCAGCAGCCACCTGCACAGAGCAACACGGGGCTGCAACCGCAGGGCCCTCTCCACTCTCTGGAGATGGAGGCTTGGCAGGAGGAAGCCACAGAGCTGGTGACCTCCTGTACTGCACAACAGCTGGTTTTCTATGTGTTGGTCTTTCTAGTTTGTATATGTTTTTCTGCATGATGCATTTAATTTGTTCCTGTTCCCCATGTCCCTTCAGTAAGTGCTTTGACTAAGCAAAACTGAGCAAAATTGAGGAGAGAGAGGAGAACAAAATAAAAATGGGTGGGTTTTTTTTGTTCCCAAAGGATTTTCAATCAAAATAATTTCAAATTATGGGGTCAGAATGAATGTCATACTTCTGTGTTAAGTACTTGCCTAGTTTGTGGGATGTTTTGTACAGATTCTTCACTAAATTATCTTAGCTACTGTTGCTAGGTAACGTTGTTTGCTTCATAGCATCAGAGAAATAAGAGGGTCAAAGAGAGCAATTTTGTGTTATTATCATCTGAGTTACACTAATAAGGTTTTCATTGTACATCTTAGAAATTTCCCCCCCTTTTTCTTTCCCCCTTAGGGAACGTCATTGTCTATGGGAATACAATTGACATTTACACCACGGTAGAAACCCTCTTATCTCTTGGAATTAATGGTTCTCGCATACATCTCGTGCAGCCTCCACTCAGCTCAAATGTTACTTGCCTTAACAACAGTGAAATCGAAAGTGCTGTGCAGGAGGCACTGTCAGAGGCTGGCGTGTCTGTTTATTATGACAGTATCCTGGCACAGTGGAGCAAAGGCGACGATCCAGACCTTATAACTTGTGCTGCTTTCACTACTAATACAAAACCATTTAAATTGCAGTGTTCAGTAAGTATATGCTTTCATTGTATTTCCTTCAGTCTGTTCTTTAAGACAAAGATCATCAAATCGTGATAGTCCCTTGCTGATTTATCTGTTTCCTCATTGTCTCTAGAAGAATTAGCATTCACTTGTTAGTCTGAAGGATTGTTTTGTAAAAATCCAAATAATACCATTGTTAATTCCCTGACTGATTTGGATTTAAAAATCAGTCAGCTGACTCACAAATAGATGTTCACTGCTGAGTGACAAATACATCCTAATACGTTTTCAACATAATTCTAGAAATTTCTCCCTCAACATTAATGACTGCATTTTTGCTCATCTACATGAACCTTATCTAGGTAAATTACACACACACACACTCACACATCCGTGAGATCTGAGATGGTTTTTAATGTTTCCCAATGGGAAAACCAGCCCTGTTTCTCATCATTGGGCTAATTTGTGTGAGTGAGCTTCTGTAGAGTATTTTTGAAAACTTGCATCCTTAGGAAGCCTTAAGGCCCTCACAGCACATCCCCACTGCCTGCAGGCTCCTTTGTGCCTCAAGTCTGCTGTAGTTCTGGAAAGGAAGGACCACATAGCACCCACAGAGAGCTCCTCAGCCACTGCTGGTCCCTCCAAATCATTGTTTTTTTCCCTGTCCTTTTCCATGTATGGATATCTCAGCCTTTCCTGAAGGAGCTGAAGACCTTGTACAACACTTCTATCTACTGGCAGTCACCTTTGATCACCGTATCAGTAGTGATGTTCTTCTTTCTCTCTCCTCATATGCAGCTTTTCAGTTTCTCCCCTCTTTCCCTAAAATCCCTCTATTTTTATTCTTCTTCCACAGAGATGTGAATCTGTTTTTTGTAACTTAATATCTACTCACCACCCCTCCACGAGCCCGTCTCCTCTTCTCCATCACCTTTCCTGTGTGGCCTGTGCCATTCCTTCAAGACCCCCATTTCCTCGTGGTTTGTTTCTCTTGCCCTTTGTGCCCCTTGCCTGTCCTTTCTCTGGTCACGGCTCTTGCCTCTTGCAGTCTTACCGGGCCTCTAAGCTGAGAGACATGCAGTTACTTATGATGTTGGGGGCTTTCTATTCTCCAAACCCAGTTCAGCTGTCTTGCAGGGCTTGCAGCCACCTGTAAGGACAGGCTCCAAGGAGGACAGGAGCTCCAGCAAGCAGCTGTGTCTGCCAGGGAGCAGGCTGTGCAGGAATTGGCACTGCAGCCGCGCTGGGCCTTTAGGGGTTTGAGCCAATGTCAACTGTTGATTGGCAGTTCTTAGGGGCTTAATTTGTAGAGTCCTGCAGGATAAAAACAACAGGGGAAAATCTCCTCTTTCTCAAATGCAGCAGCCTCCCTCCTTCCCCTCCCAGGCTGACAGATGGCTCCCAGCCTGGAGGCTGCAGCAGTCGCCTCTCTCCCTCCCTCCTCTCCCCTCCAGTGGCACTGTCCTGCCTGTCAGCAGGCAGGACACCGGCCAGAGCTTCCCTGATTTTGGATCTGCTAGATGGTTAGCCTTTCTTTAGCTATGCATTGTTCATTACCTGTTCATATACAAAAAGCACAGAGGCTGCAGTTCCTCTGCTGCTGTGTGCCTGCCTCACCAGTGGTGCTAAAATTTCCAGCTCTCTTGGCTTCCCTCTCCTGTGCCTTTTCTCCTGACTGGCTTGTCCAGCTGGCAGTAAGCATTTAACACTTGCCTTCAGTCCCTAGGACAGCTCCGTGGTGGTGTAATTGGGTAATTCCTTTACCCTGGTCACAACTGTGTCCTCCCTGAGGCTGACTGTAAGTGACGGACATGTTCCTGATGGCTGTTTACCCTGATGCAGTTATGAAGGCAGTAATGTAATGCATGCTCGTCCAATAACTTCTTTCACCACCCTTTCCTCGGCTTGCACAGTAATGTTTCTTGGTTGCGGACAGGAGTATTCGTTGTTAAAAGCTAAGGGCACTGATGAGGGAGAATGCTCCTTTTAAGGGATCTGGAGCTTCACAATATATATATTGCAGCAACAAGATGGTAAGTCTTTGTCTGTTCCCTTTGCACACCATGTGATCTCATTGAAAGCATATCTCAACTTTGTCATTACTACTTTTAACTCTCAATGCCCAGTCTACACTCTTGTTCTACGCTCTTGTTGGGAGCTGCCAGTCATCATTTTATCCTTTGTAAGAGGCATTTGTGAAGATCCTGTTTGCAGCAGTAGCTTCTCCCGCTTCTGTTGCTTATGATGCTTTCTGCCAGAGGTGAAGGTATGGGGCAGGCAGGGGTTTGGGCTTGTGCCCCCAGTCCCGAGCTGCAGTAACCCAGGCTCACTCGCCCATGCTTCATTTCTTATGCTCCAGGACTTGGGCACCCCCAGAATCGCAGGGCTTTTAACTTCACCCGTACCTCTCTCATCTTGGCTTGAATAGGCACTTCTTTCTTTGGTGAGCATGTTTATGGCTCCAGATTTCAGGTGGGCTTTTGCTTCTCTAAATCACTTGTAGACATTGTAGAAAAGCAAATAAATCAGGCATCAAGAGATGTGTTAGATGTACGTGATTCTGAGAGTGGTCTGAGAGCCGCTTTGTTAATCAACATGCAGAGCCGTACAGAGCAGGCAGACAAAAGGGGAGGGCTGGCAGACCCTGTAGTCCTCCCCCTCGCAATGCGCTGAGTTTCAGAGCAGCTCTTGGGCCATCCAGTGCCTTTTGCCTGACATGCTGTGTGCACATCTGTTCCACACCGGTGCCTAGTGTGTGGGTCAAAACCGTGACTGCTTCCGTGCCACCTGCTTTGTGGTGCTCGTCGTGGTGGTGCTGCCTCAGTTCCCATTCTGGGGAGCAGGGGTCTCATCTGCTTTCTGGCATCCCAGGAGAGGGACTAGGCAGATGCCACAGGAGAACAAAAGAAGAATTATCACTAGCTTTTTCTTTCAGACCTATAGGAGGAATTCAGGGATTTAGGGCTATTTTCTTTCAATGCCCTTGAAATCTCCTGTGGGGAAGGCGAGCTCACGGCTTCAGTAGATGCTGCTCCTGGGATAAATCCCTACCTCAGGGCCAGTTCTGTAAGCTGAGCAGTAGAACAGAGGGGGCAGTGTTTACAGAGTGGAAGTCGTATCTCTTTTCACTCCAATAAACCAAAATGTACTGAATATGTATCAGCTCTGTTTATTACCAGATTCAGAAATGGACTGTCAAATATACCAAGGATTTCACTTAGCTATGGTCTCTGCGCTGACCCAGATGATCAGTGGGTCTGTCTGACATCCAAGACCTGTGCCCTGTTGCCTGTCTCCGAAAGCAGGGTAACTTCAAGCAGTAAGGGCGTGCAGAGTAATCTGCTTCCTAAAGCAAGTGTTATACAGGCCTGGAATAATTAGAGATTTGTTTCAGCCCTGACAAAGTTTGAATGTGCTCTCCAAAGTTTAGGTCACTATGAGGTATATTAAATTTGAGTGCTTTCCTTTTCATGTATATGTTCCATCTTTTCATACCTCTCACAAACTTCTTGGCCTCCACGGCACTGACTGACATTCAGTACTTTGAATGAGGATGAAATTTCTTCTGAACAATTTGAATTTCCTATCTTGCAATTTCATTGAATGTGCCTGTGCTGGTAGCCATGGTTGCATAGTTTACTGGTATACAGTTAGGCACAACAGTTTGAAAAATATTTGTAATATATGGTTATGTTGCTAAAATACAAACTACATTGTGCTTTTTCTATTAATTAGTTTTTCAGTTTAGCTTCACCATTTGAAAGAAGCAAAACAACTTTATGAAAAATTCAAGTCTGTTTCATATACTAACACAGAAAATGTGCACATCTACTCAGGCTATCTGACATACATAATCTTAGAGTTTTTTAAATCAAATTAATTTACTTAACCAGAAGTAGGTGAGTCTGGTTTAGTAATTCTCCCCTTCTAATCCAATATTTATAGCTTTAATTTTAGTTGCTATGAATATTGGATAAGAAGGATTTATTTGTGTTTACAAAATTAAACTGTATTTCATGTTCCTGTTTTTATAAAACAAATAACATTCAGAATGAAATGTATGTTTTTATTTATGAAATTAGCCAGTAACTAATGTATAATAACCTGCATTTGCTTACATTTCTTCTTAGGCATTTTTCAGCTTTGCCTACAGGACTGTGGATTATGAAACCTTTAAGGCAATTAATGATGCTTGCCTTGTTTTTGATGGAAGACTTGTGATTGATACCGAATTCCATACTAATGATGTCAGTATCAGGGCTGCAGGTTCTTTAACAAAGTACTCCAGGAAATATTATGCAGATGAATGGACACACAGCAACTTCAATTCAAAAGAGATTGGCTTTGAACTTGCTACATCTATGCTGAATCTCTTTAATCCAACCCTTAAGCCCTTTTCTAAACCACCAGAAGGCATGGATAGCCTCATCCCTATGTACAAGGGGTGTAAAATTAAAGGTATGTGAAAATGGAGTTCTGCCATCCTTTCATACCCTCTTTGGTATTTTTGCTGCTATATAGTCAGTAAAGGTCCATTTCACTTCAGTAGCCATCTAATGGCAGTAAAGTCATCAAAGCTCCCTGTACAGTCAGTGCAGAGAGGTGAGGGCCTCTACATGATACCATGGAGTGATTCTGCTTGCATTCATGCAAGGATTCATTTCCTGTTGTCACCACCTAGCTCAAGATATTTAAAAGCTTTGTCTAACCTGTGCTCGATTCCCTCTATTTTCAAGCGAGAGAAACAGGAGCATCCAGAACATGACTGATGCTGCCTACTGAGAGGTATCTCAGATGGGATGCATATTTACAAGAATTACATGTGAAATATACCACATACCCTAATATTTGCCATTCCTCATTTGTCTTTAGCTCTGTAGACTTGTCTAAAAGTTGAGAGGAAGGGAAAGAAAAAAAGAAAAAAAGAAAAAAAAAAGCTTTCACTGAAGATTCTTGCTAGTAATGGACCAAGTTGTGTTTTTATTTATATTGCAGTCATGATCAGAACTTTTCAAGATGTGGCTGCTGCACCAATACATATAACAGTACCAAAGAACTTGAAGCCACAACAACAAAATAAATTTTCCTCTTTAGACACTTAGTTTAAAAAATAATAATCATTCTGGGAAAAGGAGGATAAACAGACACTTTATTTTCTGTGTATGAGTGAATAAATCTCATCCTTTCATTTATGGCAGAAGGTGTTCTTCCCAGAGGTTGTAATTACTTGCATATTTCCAAACCAGAAATCCCCATCCACTTGGATGTAGAGCTTGCACTGTCCGACCACGTAAGTTATGTTATTTAACTTTTCCTTTTTTTTTTTTTTTTTTTCCTCTGTTGGGAAGATAAAATGTTTGCTTTTCCTCAGTGCTCTGTTTTTCAGGATGGCCTTCTTTTTGCTTGATTCTCTAGAGAGACACAAGTCATTTTCTCAGTCACATGGAATATGTTGCTTTTGAAGTTCCTACCACATAGATAATACACAGAACATCAAGGTAGTGGTGGTATTTGCCATCAGACTTCTGTAGTAAATCTAGAGTCTGATAAGCCTGTGTGCGTCATATAAATCAGGTGCAGCTGGTGAATTATAACAGTATGTATTATAACGAACTGAACCTCTTAGATGTTCATTACCATACTTTCTGATTTTGGCTTTCTCCAAAAATGTACTTTTGTTATAAAGAACAGATAGGATAGCATTATCTGGAGTTTACTGAAATGTGCTTTCAGCCTCAGCTCTTACCCTCTTTCCTCTGTAATAAGGTGCCATAAATGCATACAGATGATAAAATGTCACAGTCTATCAGTGAAATTCGGTTGATTTCTAGACTAGAAGGAAAATAATATATCCTGGAAGGGATGGTGTGTACCTTGCTTCTAGAAAACAGCCAGTCCTACAACTGTGAGAGTCTTCTTTCTCTGAGTGGGAAAGAGGGAAGCACTTTGTGCAGTTAGGCTATGTGGAAGATTCTCCCATGACACTAATGTGGAGCCACTTCTTTTACTGCAGAACCTCAATTGTGAAACGTGAAGACTAGATTAATGTATATTAAAGCCAGGAAGGACCGTGCACCTATTCAAGCTTCTGTTTCATATACTTTGTACCTTCTTCCTCAGGGATTTCTACATCAAGCCCATTCTTGTAGATGAGGTAGAGTGTTTGAGAAAACACTACTTCAGTGTTCATTTTAAAACTCAGGTAGCAATGGTCCATAGAAAGAAATGATGTTTTAAAAGGGAATCCATGCTATAGAGGGGGAAGGAAATCAAAGCATGGCTCAACTTGTTTTCCAGCTTTTCAGATCCAGGATGAGCTGTCCAAAGCAGCACATACTGGGAGGCAAAAAGGACTATCAGAGAGAGAAAATTTGATTTTGTCACTCCAAATTGCTAGAACATGATAAGAATTCTTTTGCTGCAACTTTGACGCCCCATTGTCTGAAAAGATAACAGCTTTAAAGCCACTCCACAAACCTCATGTAAATCCTAAAAGAATTTCCTAGGAAAGTAGTACGAGCAGCTAGTGAAATGTGTTAACTGAGAGATGTGGAAGTTACAAAGGTGATTGTAGCCTAGCAACAGGTTTTAAAGATACATAAAATTGGTACATGAATACAGCTTTAAAAAATAGCTTCAAGTTATTTGATCATCCCACTGTGAGGTCTGAAACACGTTTTTACATTTTTGTCTTGCATTAAGTAATTGATTTAACTAGCTGAAACTAAATGCTGCAGTTTGAGCATCAACATCCAACAGTTATTTTTTTATTGATAGTGATAATGTAAGCAATAGTTGACAGCCCTGTTTATATTAGCAAGAGGGTGTCACTGAGAACAATTATAAATCTTATGTATATATTTGCATGTGTGTGTGTATATATGCATATATATATTTATGTCATGTATGTATATGCATATATTTTAAAGTAATTGTAATTCAAGGTAACATCCAAAGAGATCAAGCCCAGCCTCCTGCAGTTGCAGACAACCATCAAGTGCATAGCCATTTATAAAATTTAAAGACAGGGTCCTTCTTGGTGGTAATTTTATTGTTGGAAGGCTATTCCTACACATCATACCTTGGACTACTACAGAATGATTGACATGTGATAAATCTGTGGGTTGTAACATTGAAGCCTGCTTGTAACTGATTAATGTGGTAATATCAACTCTCTGGCTATTGTCATATAGCTTCTACAGTGCACCATAAATATGGACTCTGCGCATATACTGCTTGTATATCCATATAAATATATAGGTATGTATATGTATTTATAAATCTGGAGAGAGTGGAGGTATACTAGTGTGTTCTTTGTTCATCAAGATATCTTATAGTAAGTTATGTCATGTGTATGCAATAGTATGGACACTGTATAGAATACAAGGACGAACAGGGTTCGATTTTGCCTAAACAGAGCCATCTTGTGTTTGAGATGCCCCAGGTCATCCCCTTCGACCTCCAGCTGCTGCTCTATAAGGTCACAGGTCTCCCATGGTTCCTTTGTCATAACTGCCAGCCCAGTTCGGATGTCCCAGATGCCCTTAGGTATCTCACGTGTCACTTGGGCTTGGGCAACTGAAGCCTATGCCATGCTCATGGTCATATGCTTCACAGTTTCTGTGCAGTAAACCAAGGTCCAAATCACAGAGCAAATCTTTGTGCCCAAATGATGGCATCTTGTATAAATTGTGGTACCAGGAATGGATATTCCTGGTTAAAAATGTTTCTGGATTTTAAGAAATGGTAAATATCAAATAGGAAACCCTAGCAGATCCTAGTATGCCAGATCAGGTGTTCTTTCCATATGCATAGTTTGCCTTTTATTTTGTGTTCCAGGGTATAGAAATTATAACTGGAAAGGCAAGACATGGGAATTATTTTAGAATGCATATCAACAAATACAGTATGGTAGATAGCATCACCTGCTTTTCAAAGACACCCTTTCCTGTGTCCAACTATATTTGCTTGTATGGACAGCATGAACGTCTTCTTAATGATCTTCATTATCGCTGGAATGAAGGGCAGATTACAGACCTTTACAGGTAAGATGAATTCAACATTGTGCATAAAATTTATGTTCTGGATGAATTATAGTTTTATTTTCTTATGGTTTGTCTTCTAGCTGTTTTCCATTAGAGCTCAAGATAGATAAAAAAAATATGTTTTCAACTACTTGGCAAAATTATCAGTGGCAATGCAAGCCCTGAAGAGATTCCTGGAAAGAACTGTCTTGCTCAGATTTATTTAGAGAAGGAGCAATGGTTTACTTGAACAGCTTTCATCTGAAAGAGCATTTCAGAATCATTATAACATTTGCTTAGAACAGTCAGTAGGCTTAACTCATTAAGCTGAGTCTTAGAGGATTCTAAGAAGAATCCTTTTTAACTCAAGATTCATATTCAGAAGTCAAAATTAAAAGTCAGTGTTTTAATCACTTCAAATCAAATATTTATCCAAAGTTTTCTAGGGAGGTTTTAAATCACACATGATGTTAGTCACACTGCTTAGCTTGCCTGTCAGCTGATAATAAAACAAATCCTAGAATTTATCCTGTAGACTGTTGTCTGTCTAAATGAATATAGGAAGTTACTTTAACCTAATTTTATAGCTGAAAGCTGTGTCAGGAGTCTGCATGCTTAGTGGACATTCCCCATCCAGCTTGCAAGCCTCCAAAGCAGTTTGCAGCAGTGAAACAGGTCTTGCAGATTTTCTGAGGTGCTGCCCTCCAACAGCTGTACCTGAGCAAGCGCAGAGCAGTCCTGGGGACTAGGAGTTTTGGGGCAAGGACTGAGACTCAGTGGGAGACACTGAAGAACCTGGCTATTTCTAGCTAAGATCTATGTCCTGTCTCCTCTGAAAGACATTCTCATTGCTTTTGAAAACACAAACATTAAAGAAGTTGTTTTGGAAAAAGGGGGATGTTTGAAAAATGAGATCTAACGTATCTTTAATCATGTGCTACTACTGCAGAACTTCATATCTCAAAAAGTTACATGGACTAAAAGCACTGACTTGGTTTATCCCTTATGCCGCAGCTAAAATAAGTGCTTTTGAGTTCAGGCGTGGCAAAAAATTTCCTGAGTTTCATTCATGTGATAGAATTCTTTGAGCATGTAATTAAAACTTCCTAATACATCTAATTTTGATTAAAAAAAAATCCCTCACAAGTAATTGTTTGGGACCAGGAATTGTCACAGGTACAGTGTAAGTGAAGTACGGCCTTACATGAACTGGTTTGGAGACAGACAGCCAAGCACAGGAACAAATGGTAAATTTTCATTATGATACAAAGCTGATAGTGGTGCCTTAAAAGTCTTTAGGCATGATTTGGTTATATTTGTAACTGATTTGAAGAAAGGCATAAATGACAGTAAAGCTTTCAGATTAAACAGTATTATTTAGATAACATTTAGTAAAAGTTTGATGTAAAGGATGCACTGTGGTCCAAGAGAAGTTTTGTGTGATGACAGAAGTCTGCTAGTCCAAAACAAACTAGAAATATGTAGTTTTAATGGCACAGTCCTCTGTGTCTAAATTGCATTGACTGTGCTGGTAGTTGCACTCCTCTGTAGGAATGAAGCACCTGGGGGGGCAGGGAATCCAGTCAAGCCTTCCACTTAATGACAAAAGATTGGTTTGTTGTATGCCATGTCTTGAGAATAGTGGTATCAGCTGACGTCTCAAAGGGTGAGCTCCCCTGAAAAGGACTTGGTGCGTCACCGCAGCTGGTTATGCATCTCTCTTACTTCTTTGGATGTTTTGCACTCCTCTTTCTGCAGTCTCTCCTCATTCTAAACATGTCAGAGTCTGACTCCTCATTCTTTGTTATTCCCCATCTTTTACAAGAAGATGGGATGAACTCAAACTTTAACTGTGGGTTTTAAAAGTTTCTTGGACAAAAATGCTTCTTTACAGATTTCACTTCAGGTGATCCAATATGCCTCTGCTGGGAGACATATTGATTTATAGAAAAGGTTGGGTTTGTTTTCCAAGAGAGGAATGGCACCCAGCAAATGTAAAGTTCACATAAACAGTATACTGTCAGCAGGTGTTAACTAGAAACTGAAGGTGGATGACACAATTGTATGAGATAAAGGCCAAGACTGCAGAAAATTTTCTTCTCACAGCTGATCAGCTAATACATTTTGAGCACGGGAAGAAACTCAGCATTCAGATTGTGGCAAGGTATCATCAGCCTTGTTCATGGTGCTACAATATGCAAACACACTGTGAATTGATCTTTTCTGTGAACCACAAACATTGTCAGACACGCCTGTGCTGTTTCCCCAGATGTGGTTAGTGTCAGTAGTTATATGCACTAGCAAGTTCCACACCAGCATCAACATCTTGAAGAATACGTTATTTCACTTTGGGATTTCTGTCTGCAACACAGTTAGCAGTGTTTTCCTGACCCTGACAAAACCAGCATTTGTGCCCTTTCAATGTGTTACTGTGCATTGGGTGTGTAGCCCAGCCCAAGGACCTCAGTGCAGCTGCACCTGTCTGCACTCCTGATAGCCACGCACACAGATTTTAAAGAGATGAGACATTATCTTTCCAAATGGACAGCTTATTTCTTCATGAAAGCAATTAAGTGTGTATTAGCCTCCCTTGCCATCATGATGGTGACAGGATCCCTACACACAGTACAAGCTCATCAGGGATTACAAGCAAGATCAAGTTCTAAACATCCAGAGATTTAAAAAAATCTCAAGAGAGATGAAGATCCCAGTGATGATCTGTTAATAGGATGAGGTAGGCCAGTCAAGATCAGAAGAATAAGAAGGGCAGCTTTATCTGATGCCAGCACAGACACTCAATGGGGGAATCATCAGCTCTTGCAGAAGACTAGTTGCATCTTAGCTGGTCTTTGTCAGGGCTGCTTATTGGCCGAAACTGCTGGGAGCCTAGCAGGTTCTGAAGCTGTGCAAGGTCCTCTCGCACCCACATACTCACAGGCACCACCACAGCGTGTCCAGGTGGTCTGGCCAGGATCACAGGTGTACCACACAGGGGAACTCTGCTCATCAGTCCTCATCACATCTCTTCAGCTCTTCTTAAGTAGTGATGCTGAAACAAAGATTGCCAAGGCAGAGTGAAAGGGCTAGTGAGGAGGAAGAGACGGTGAGAAGAGGAGGCAAACTGCCTGTAAGCTCCATGTAGCAGTCCTAGTGCAAAGCACACCAGCACAGGAAATTGCTTCCTTCAGGAGGAGGTACAGCAATGGAAAAAGGCTGGGAATACAATGTAGTCTTAGACCGTACATGTATGTGTACAATGTGCATCAATATACAATGTTAAACCTAGCCATTAGAAGACTATCCATTAGAAAACCATGAAATTGAAAAATGTTTTGGCGTCTCTTGTGGGATGAAGATTGTCTTGAGGCAGGTGAAAAGTGGCGTCTGGTCTTCCTTTGGCAAGGAATATGAAAATGTGATCAGTGATTTCTCTATGTGGGATAGAAAGAACTGGTTTGGGTGGTGTTCATATGGTCTGTAATGATCCCACAGCACTGGGTGAGTGCAAACCTGATGTTAAGGCTGAATTTCTCTTGTTGAAAAAAAAAATCCTTTTAAACTACTACACATTACACCTACACCCACTTGCAGCATTTTCTAGCAAGTTGTGAAGTGCCCTTTGTGGGGGAAAAAAAAAAAAAAGTAGACTGAAAATGTTGCAGCTTGTTAGTTAAGCTTATAAACTTGTTGGTTTGAAACATTCATTCCCTTCGTCCTTTCTTTATGCCTGTATTTTGGGAAAGGCCTTCTTATAAGGCAAGAAAGTACATTACTTTAATCTTTTGCTCTGCATTTAGATTTCACGGCATGGCATCTAATTCCAGGAATGGACACAGTAGAACAGCTGTCACCTGGGAGCCAATTTATTTCTGTGTAGCATGCAAATTGTCTTTTAAATAATTAGAGACTGCACCTAGCAATGAATTTCCTTGATGATTTGCGTTTGGTGTAAAGGCTGAAGGTTAGCCCCATGATACCGGATTTCCTGGCTGTAATGGGCCAGTGCCACTTTCAAATTAGCATTAGCGACAGGCCCTCAAGATTCAGCTAACTTGAAGAAGTAACCCCTTCTGGTTGCACGTATGAAACTGCCACCTAAGGCAATAATGAGATAAATAAAGTTTTCTTGCATGGAGGGAAAAGATCCATTGACTTCAGTATGAGTTCAGCATGATTAAAAGCTGCCTCTAAAAGAAGCCTCTAAGACTTCAAGTTGGCAAATTTACAAACCTGGTGAGCAGTAACTGAAAAACAAACCAAAACCAAACAAAAACAGCATAAAATTGTGTAACTATATTTCCTTGGTCCCATGGCTAAGAAATGCACTAGGGCATTTGAGAGTCTGTTACCTTTTAGTGAGCTGAATAATCCTCCTCTGCCTGACAGTACTTTAATAGCTCACTGGAAGTCTCAAGTGCTTTTTAATTTTTATTATTTTTAAGGGAAACAATGCTTTTAGCCTTGTGTTGGCTGGTCTACCTGAATCTGATTGAACTAATGATTTTTTAAGTTTCCTTTCTCCTTCTTTAGCAGACAGGTACTATGGACATCCTTAAAGGAGGTCTCAGTGCAACTCTACAACTGCTGAGTTAAACTGAATGCTCCGCAGAATGCCCAGCTGCCTTAGCTGTGATCCCAGTGACACAGATATTAATGTGATAACAACAGATACCAGGTTTTTCAAAAATAATTGCCTACAGTTAAGCTCCTGCAGCCTGATCCTACCATGTGTTAGGTACTCCAGCTTAATTTAGAGTAGCATCTGAGTGGCCCAGTCCGTTACTTAGCTAAACAAGAAATTGGGAGCCAATGTTTTTGTTTCTACCTATGCAAACAACAGCTGAGGAAATAGGCTGTTAAGACAAAACATGGTCACAACCAGTCAGACAGCTGTCTCTTCTGCCTGTACCATGGGGGCATGCACTTCGTCCTCTGAAGGGGGATGCCAAGGTCTGCCGGGCAAGTTGTCAGGGACTTAGACAGGCAACAGTCCCTGAGTGAGCAAAGTCTCATTCTCACTTGTCGTTGTGCTCCCAGAAGCCAGCATCGATCGCATCAGATCTTCTGTCTGCCTGATGCGGCCATGGCCGGTGCACTCACTCCATCTGGGCCTTTGGCCACCACGTTCCTGGACAGAGAGGTCTTCAGATGTCACTGTAAGACATCAGGCAGACACAACCTTAGGAACCACAGATACCATCCTGAAGCTGAGGATTTTATGTACATTCTTTTCATGTCACTTGGATGTTTCACAATGTTACTACCTAGATTTGGAATCCACTTCAGGAAGGAATTTCTGCAGTTCTTATTGATTTCCTGTAAGGTTGCATCTTGAAAAGGCTCAAATGGAATTTAAGTACCTAAGAGTGAGGCTCTTCCTGACAGGGAAGATTTTTCTTGAAGGGAAAAGAAAGCAAATCCCAGCAGGTGTAACACAAAGCACTCCCTGCACCACACTCCTTCCCTTCTCTCAGAGGTCTCTGGTGCTCACTGAAAGCCTTAAAATCCTTCCCATTCCTACAGCAGCAGATAAAAGAGGCAAGTGGCAAGAGAGGCCTGAAATGCTTTTTCTTTTAAGCACGTGCATTTGGTTTTCGTCATCAGTGCTCCACACTGCTTCACAATGGAGGAATGTAACTAGCCAGTTGCACCCTTTTGTATGCTCCTGAGGTGAAGGCAACTGTAAGGCAGTTGCCAAGTTATGGAACGTGTCTACAGAGTGGTGGAATCTCCCTATGCTGCATCTTGGGTACAGAACAGATAATTACAGGGGTCTCCTGGTACTTGGCAACCAAATGGATGCTCACTGGCATCATGCCTTCAATGTGGGAGAGAAGTGCTTCATACAGGCTTCATTTGGCATTAATGAAAACCAAATTTATGAACATAATGCATAAAAATCTGGTCCACTAGTTTCTAAAATACTTAACTAGCGTATTTATCAAATTAGGTGTGAGTGCTTTTCTTACTTGGGATGTTGTAATACAGCATTAATGAACTTGTTTTCAGACGTGACCTGCAGAAGATGCCGGTCACATCCTGTTAATGAGGCAGTAATGCTGATGACAAGACAAAGGAGCACCACTATCATATGACAGCAAGAGCAGCAAAGGCAGCAGTGCTGGGACAAACAGTGTGGATTTGGGCTGACAGTGATGAGGAATCCTATCATAGGCACACCGTTATGCTGACCAGTTTCTAAAAGGCACCGTCTGAAATGTTGTGTTGATCAGCCATCCCCTTCTAAAGTTTCTTCTTGGGCCTATTCAGAGTTTACTCTTAGTGTAACGCTGAAGTTAGGAAGATGCTGTATGAGAAACGCTTCTGGTACTTAACAGTTTGTAAAGCATGGTGATAGACCAATGCATGATGTGGCAAAGTGCTTGAATCACACATAACAGAGTACGAAGTGCTCTATTTATACTGCATTTATATTTAGCTCTTACCAGAAATGTGTTTTAGCCATCTGTACTCACTAGGCTTCGGTTCGCATCCTGGAGCCATCTCGGTGCACACAGGCTGCATGCCTTGTGGAAGAAACAAACTAGCACAATGCACTGCATGCTGGTGTCCTGCCCATGGGACCACACCGCAGTTGGCTCAAGAGAGAGCAATCAGAATAAAACCCTGAAGCACGTCTAGCGGGGGTGTCAAGTGCACTACACCTGTCTGAACTGTTTGCTGATGTAGACAAAGCCTTTGAGATTCAAACAGTAAAAACAGTTCTAGATAAGTGCTGAAATTTTGCATTAGTTGATTTAAAATAAGGACTGCCCTTATTCAAAAAATGAGAAGAAAACAACAGGAAGGATTCTCAGAAGTATTTTTTTCTTGTTTTGATTAGGGGAGGAACAAAAAGGCACCAAGTAATTTCTGAGTGTGTGTTGAGAAGTAGTAAGTCAATTCCTGCTTCCTATTTTGAGGGGAACACCTGGAGATTCAGATGTTGCTCTATCATATATGTCAACTTTCCAGCTAAAACTGAGGAGTGCATATGTAAGATAAGACTCTGCTGCTCAGCCATGGTTAGAGAGATGCACTTCTGGGCATCTCCACAACCGGATGTTTAGGAGAAAAGCCTTGCAAGGTTACCCAGTAACCATCTAGAAGTTTCTGAGGTACCCCCATTGGCGTAAGTACCTAAATCTTGTGTAACGCCCTGTGCCTATTAAAGTCTAATTTATTTATTTTTACCAAAAAAATCCCTGATGCAGGAACCTAAGTCTTAGAAGGTCCCAAACACACAACAGCAAAGAATGAAAGGGGTCAAGTTGCCATTCACTAAGTAGCTTTGGAAAATTCCGCCCACAAACTATAAAAGCAGATAATACCACTGGATGTTTCCATAGCTGTTCTCTTCAAATATGCTCATTTATGCTCACTTTTGTACTAGCTGTTCAGGCTAAATGCTTAAATATTTTGAGCAGTATAAACAACATTTGCTTCTTTCAAAGTAACCATTTAGCCTTTTCTGCTTAAATTCAATTCACGCATCATAATACTCTGTACTTTAGGCTAAAAGTGATGTATTAACCAGTGTCATTTAATGAGAGTTTAAGCGGAAATGCCACACTGGATTGTTGAATGACACAGCTCTAATGAATCTCACAGCATAATAGAAAAATTTGGAAAAAGAACATTTGATGTTTTCAGTATTATTTTTTAAAGGACTAGTTACTGATAAACATTTATTACATGTAGCCTGGATAATAAGTGATTAAACAAGAAATACATTCTACATACAAAAACTGGTTTTAAAACAGACTTTCAAAAATGGAGCGTGATTGCTCATTAAGAGAAAAACTAGACTGCAGTGTCCAGGATGTGCTGGGTTCCATACATTAGCATACTGCAGTTACATTTAAGGGATTCCACCTTAGGCTTTTGTTCATTATGCAGACAGTGAGACTTATTTTCTGCAGACATGAAAAAAACAGAAAGGAAATGTGGCAGGTAGTGAGCATGGCTGAGAGGGACTAATGCTACTCAGTACACTTTGCAGCCTAATTAGAAGACAAATTGTGTGCTTTTTATGAAGAGAAAGCGAAGGAAAAAGGAACTCATGAAGGGATGTCAAAGCACTAACATCTATTTTCCTTACTAGAATTATATGCTAACCCCAAGGTACCCTGGTAAAGCCATGCTTTCACAGCAAATCAATACAAATGGTAGACACCTTTAGAAAACTTTCAGTTTTTATATATTAAAGTAGTTTTAAGAAGCAGCTAACTTACTAATGAAGAGCTATGTTACTAAGAAGCCCCATGTCCAAATTAGTAAGTAAAGGCCAGTCAGCTAAGTCTTACCACACTAATTTGCAGTCAAACATTGCTGATTCATATTAATAATTATGCAAACTATTATGAATGATGGAACTCTGAATTCATAAGCAAGTAATTACAGAAAAGCAATCATACCACTCCACACAGCATATTTGTTGATTTTGTGAGTCAGATTTAATTTCCTTTTAATTGTTTTTCATAATGCATTACATGTGAAATAGTCTTACGTGAAAAAAATGCAATAAGCCTTACCTGAGGGTCAGCTATAATTTTCCTGTAGAAAGAACAGACAGCAATGTTTTTATATCAATTCTAAAAGGCACAGAGTTTAGAAAGTTTAAAGAGTAGCATTTAGTGACAATGAGATACACAATAACTGCTACTGTCTAGTAGAATAAGCACTGGACACCAATTCCCGGTGCTGAAATAATGGAGAATATGTCTTTTTGGTTACTGAGAATAAGGACTGCAGCATTTCAACAGGAAGCAAATGCTGCTAAGATTTGTTTTCTGACGGTGCCTTCAGGTAATGGCACTTTATTGTAATATTTCCTGGATATTAAAAATGCAGAAAACAGAAGTGATTTATCAGTCATGATAGATAACTGGCCTTTGCAAAGTGAAGGTGCTGGCAAGCAGTAAACACTGTAAACTGTGACCCACATCCCACTGAAGTCACCATGTCTCTGCAGTAGCACCAGTGTGATGTTTGTTTGCGTGTGTGTTGTTTGTTTTTGTTGTTGTTTTGTTTTGATTTTGTCTTTGACTGGGGGCTGAGCCTTGTCCACTACAAAGGCTGGAGTCAGTGGCCATTTTTCTTGAGCAACAACTGTGAGATTTGTTACACTGCACTGCTTTTTGCTCTTCCAGCTGCAGACAAAAGGGTTTGATAAACCAGAGGTTTTAAACCAGTTGTCTTCCGAATGGAAGGCTTTACTGCTTCTGTTAAAAGTAATAAAAACCACAGGCTTCCTGTCTATGATTTACTTACCAAAAAGGACAAATGAATCATCAGCCTATAAGTTAATGAGCTGCATCACTATTTTGTAAATATGCCTAACAAAGTAAATCATAGATCCAGACTCATTGTCCATTAAACTACTGATTTCACTAATTACTGGGTCCGAGCAGTAACAGTCCCAGATTAATGAATTCAACAGGAGTAACTCAAACGCTTTGGCAAATGGGTGTTCAGTGAGTGGAACCATAGAGCAAGGAGTTAAATAGCATTCTTGCTATTAGCATGCCATTGTTCAAACTTGTGCTTGATTGTTCAGCAATTTTAAGTGAATTTTAAGAAATATATAACAAACCAGAGAACATTTTATGTTCTTTGTGATTAAGACCAATGTTTTCAAGTGCTGCATTATGGCAGTTAGCACAAGTTGGTCTTGGTTTTTACTTACATATACAAGCTGTCTTTCCAAATTATTGGTCAGTTGATATATAGTAGGAAATTCTCAGTGTTTATGGTATCTATATTGTCAGCAACTGAATTTCTACTTTCTGATTTCTGGTCCACTTATGCAAAGTATAGCTACAAATATTCTATATCTTTCACTGTAATCACAGTATTTTTGTAATTGAGTATTAAAAATATCCATTATTTTCCCCAAAACAATGCATCTTCTCTTTTCCTGGCAGGATGGGACATTTCTTCTTATGCATACTTCGGTCCATCCCAACCCATCACAACAGTTTCCTCTCCCCACTCCTTGGAGTGGAATTCCCTGCTCTTCATAGGTACTTGTGGCGTAACTGTAGTATTAACTGGGGGATAGGGCAATGGCCCAACTGAAGAGCATCTACACTAATGCACGCAGCATGGGCAACAAACAGGAGGAGCTGGAAGCAATCGTGGCAGGCAAGCTATTGCCATCACTGAAATGTGGTGGGACCACTCCCATGACTGGAGTGCTACAGTGGATGGCTATAGGCTCTTCAGAAGGGACAGACAGCATAGAAGGGGTGGTGGTATGGCTCTCTATATTAGAGAGTGTTTCGATGTTGCAGAACTCAAGGCTAGGAATGCTAAGGTTGAATCCTTATGGGTTAGGATCAGCAGGAAGGCCAACAAGGCAAGCATCCTGGTGGGGTTCTGTTACAGACTGCCAAACCAGGATGAGGAGACAGATGAGGCGTTTTACAAGCAGCTGGCAGAAGTCATGCAATGACCAGCACTTGTTCTTGTGGGGGACTTCAACTTCCCAGACATATCCTGGAAATATAATACAGCTCAGAGGAAGCAGTCTAGGAGGTTCCTGGAGAGTGTGGAAGACAGCTTCCTGACACAGCTAGTTAGTGAGCCTACCAGGGAAGGTGCCCCGCTAGACCTGCTGTTCACAAACAGAGAAGGACTGGTGGGAGATGTGGTTGTCAGGAGCTGTCTTGGGCAGAGTGACCACAGAATGGTAGAGTTCTCCACTCTTGGCAAAGTCAGGAGGGGGATCAGTAAAACTGCTACCTTGGACTTCCATAGGGCAGACTTTGAGCTGTTCAGGACACTGGTTGGCAGAGTCCCTTGGGAGGCAGTCCTGAAGGGCAGAGGAGTCCAGGAAGGCTGGGCACTCTTCAAGGAAGAAATCTTAAAGGCTCGGGAGCAGACCGTCCCCATGTGCCCAGAGACAAGCCGGCGCTGAAGAAGACTGGCCTGGCTGAACAGAGAGTTGTGGCAAGAGCTTAGTTAGGAAGAAAAATAGGGTTTATGATCTTTGGAAAAGAGGGTAGGCCACTCAGGAGGACTATAAGGATGTTGCGAGGCTTTGCAGGGACAAAATTAGAAAGGCCAAAGCTCATCGGGAGCTCAGTTTGGCTACTGCTGTTAAAGATAACAGAAAATGTTTTTATAAATACATAAACATGAAAAGGAGGTCTAAGGAGAATCTCCATCCTTTACTGGATGGGGGGGTGGAACTTAGTGACAAGAGATGAGGAAAAGGCTGAGGTGCTTAATGCCTTCTTTGCCTCAGTCTGTAGTGGTAATACCAGTTGTTCTCTGGATACCCGGACCCTGAGCTGGTGGAAGGGGATGGGGAACAGAATGTGGCCCTCATAATCCACGAGGAGGTGGTTGGCAACCTGCTACAGCACTTAGATGTATGCAAGTCGATGGGGCCGGATGGATGGGATCCACCTGAGGGTGCTGAGAGAACTGGCAGAAGAGCTGACCAAGCCACTTCCCATCATTTATCAGCAGTCTTGGCTATCAGGGGAGGTCCCAGTCAACTGGAGGCTAGCAAACATGACCCCCATCTACAAGAAGGGCTGGAGGGTGGACTCCAGAAACTATAAGCCTGTCAGTCTGACTTTGGTGCCAGGGAAGCTCATGGAGCAGATTATCTTGAGTGTCTTCATGCAGTACTTGCAGGGCAACCAGACAATCAGGCCCAGTCAGCATGGGTTTATGAAAAGCAGGTCCTGCTTGACAAACCTCATCTCCTTTTATGACAAAGTGACGTGCTTAGTGGATGAGGGAAAGGCTGTGGATGTGATCTACCTTGACTTCAGTAAGGCTTTTGGCACCATTTCCCACAACATTCTCGTGATGAAAGTAGCTGCTCATGGCTTGGACTGGCATACACTTCATTGGGTTAAGAACTGGCTGGGTAGCTGGGCCCAAAGAGTCATGGTCAATGGAGTTAAATCCAGTTGGAGGCTGGTCACTAGTGGTGTCCCCTAGGGCTCGGTACTGGGCCAGTTCTCTTTAATATCTTTATTGATGATCTGGATGAGGGGATCGAGTGCACCCTCAGTAAGTTTACAGACGACACCAATTAGGTGCGTGTTGATCTGCTCAAGGTTAGGAGAGCTCTGCAGGAGGATCTGGATAGGCTGGATTGATGGGCTGAGGCCAACTATATGAAGTTCAACATGACCAAGTGCCGGGTCCTGTACCTGGGGCACAACAGCCTCAAGCAGTGCTACAGAGTGGGAGATAAGTGGCTGGAAAGCTGCCTGGCAGAGAAGGACCTGAGAGTTTTGGTTGATAGTTGGCTGAATATGAGCCAGCGATGTGCTCAGGTGGCCAAGAAGGCCAACAGCATCCTGGCTTGTATAAGAAACAGTGTGGCCAGCAGGACTAGGAAAGTGATCATCCCCCTGTACTCGGCTCCGGTGAGGCCGCACCTCGAGTACTGTGTTCAGCTTTGGGTCCCTCACTACAGGAAGGACACTGAGGTGCTCGACCATGTCCAGAGAAGGACAACGAAGCTGGTGTGGGGTCTGGAGCACAAGTCTTACGAGGAGCAGCTGAGGCAGCTGTGGTTGTTTAGCCTGGAGAAGAGGAGGCTTGGGGTGACCTTATTGCTCTCTACAAGTACCTTAAAGGAGGCTGTAGCAAGGTGCGGGTTGGTCTATTCTTCCATGTGCCTGGTGGGTGATAGGACAAGGGGGAATGGGCTACAGTTGTGATAGGGGAGGTTTAGGTTGGATATTAGGGAGAACTTCTTCACTAGAAGAGTTGTTAGGCATTGGAATGGGCTGCCCAGGGAAGTGGTTGAGTCACCATCCCCGGAGGTATTCAGAAGACATTTAGATGTAGAGCTTAGTGATATGATTTAGTGGAGGACTTGTTAGTGTTAGGTCATAGGTTGGACTAGGTGATCTTGGAGGTCTCTTCCAACCTAAATGATTCTGTGATTCTGTGATACAGTATCATTCAGAGATAGCTGATAGAGCCTGGAAACTTTTGCATTTCAAGGATTACATTTCTTAAAAAAAAACAACACACAAACAAACAAACAAAAAAAACAAAACAAACAAAAAAAAAATGGACATCTAATTTGTGACTTCATCACTAAGTGTGGGAAGCTGTGGAGAAAAACAAAAACTTTAATCACAGATTCACAGGAGATGAGCTTACCAGTGACTGCTTTATTTTATGTCCCAAAAAATGTGCGCCGCTCTGACAACCAACTGCATGTGCTTACAGCACTGGATGATGGAAGATGCAACATTGAGCAGAGTGCCTCTGACCTGAGCAGGACAAAAGGGAGGTCATTAGTGACCTATGGGCTGCTTCATTATGACACAAATGTGATTTCAAGAGATCCATATGGATCCTACCTATCTAGAGACATTTACCAGAAGTTACAAAGGGATGCAAACCACTTCATAGACTCTCTCCGAAAGAGTAGGGATAGCAGGAGGCAAGGAGTTCAGTTTGGTTTCATTACTGTTGCCATAAAAGATTTACATGGCAAAAGAAGACCAACGAACAGCATCAGACAACATCACCCAAAACCGTGGTTCAAACATGCCAGTGGTCTACGGCAGCATTCTCCAAAGACGTTGTCACAAGGAACCGGTGCACAGCTGCCCTCTGGGCTGCTGGAATCCTCCCTCATCCCAGCCTCGCAGCAGAGAAGTCACCAGGAGCACAGGTGGGGCAGCCGCGAGGATCCAGCTTGCGAGGTCCCTCGCTTCAATTCTCTTGGTTGGGTTCCGCACTAGAGCCTGGCTGTCTCGGCACACGCACACCTTCTGGTAACCTGATAAACTCACCTGCAGGTAGCGACTGTTCCTCTGTAGTTTAATGAGCCGTTGGCTCCGCGCTCCTGATCCACAAGGTGTGCCCCAGGCCTGACCACGGTGCCACCAGTTATCTCTGTTGTCATCTGCCTTGTGGAATCAGCAAGAAAAGGAATGGACGTAATTAAAAACCTATTACTGTCCTTGTATTAAAAAGTAAACCACTGGGTTTTAGGTTGTAATTAATAAGATTGACTTTCAAATTATGAGGAATCAGAAAATCAAACTTTAAAAAAAATGGTTTCTGATTTCTTTTTGCTACTTTTGATACATTCACATCACTGCTCTTAGTTTCTCTTTCCGCTGGTGATTTTTTTTGAGAGAATTTCAGCTGAGATTTTCCAAGAAAAATGCCAAATATGAAAATGACAAAATCAACAACAAACTTCATAAGCACATCTTTGATGGTATGCGTGGAAGCTACTTGGGCCTCACTTTGTTTCATTTTCAGGAAGGGAAGCCCAACTTGCAGAGTTTGGAAAATACTGCCGTGGTGTGATAAAACTGGTCTGTATGAGTATTACAGTTATGCCAAGCTTGTAAGTGGTAAGGATGATTAGCATTTTCCCTATGAGGAAAGACTGAGAGACCTGGGTCTGTTCAGCCTTGAGAAAAGAAGACTGAGAGTGGATCTTTTTAATATTTACAAATATCTGAAGTGTGGGAGACAGAGGGATTTGGCCAACCTCTTTTCAGTGTTTTTGGGGGACAGGACAAGGGGCAATGGTGACAAAATGGAGCATGGGAAGTTCCGCACCAACATGCGAAAGAAATTATTCATGGTGAGGGTGACGGAGCACTGGATCAGGCTGCCCAGGCAGGTTGTGGAGTCTCCTGCTCTGGAGATATTCAAGGCCCGTCTGGATGCCCACCTGGGCAACCTGCTAAGGAACCTGCTCTAGCAGGGGGGTTGGACCCGATGATCTCTTGAGGTCCCATGCAACCCCTACAATTCTGATTCTGTGATTCTGTGATTAAGTCTATCAGAGTAGATAAGCTAAGTCTGCAGAGCTGGTCTTCATCCTTCTGCCATTACTTTCTTACCATGGGACTTTAAATTAATTGTAGAACTGTAGTTATTTACATTTTTTTATTAATTTTGTGTTGCTTTTTTCTTTTGGT
This sequence comes from Heteronetta atricapilla, assembly GCA_011075105.1. NCBI lineage: Eukaryota > Metazoa > Chordata > Aves > Anseriformes > Anatidae > Heteronetta > Heteronetta atricapilla. The sequence goes on from CM021733.1 coordinate 486,462, forward strand.
TATAAGAATTGATTCTTATTCTGAAGGCTTCTGGTTCAATCGTTACGATTTCCTGGCTTTCACATTGTGCAGTCAGCAGCACACCTCACGCCTGCTGCACCTGGCTTACCCGACTGGACTGTTGCCAGAGGTCGGCACCAGGTCCTCGCTGCCTTTGACAGGGCACATCGCACAAGTGTGGCCATTTCAGAATTAACTTCCCTCGAGACAACAGCGTTGTTCTCTGAAAGTGCTGTGTAGGTGCAAATGAACTGCAGAATAAAGCTCTCGGACTGCAAACCGTTTCCATGCTTACTCCATTTTTGCTTGCTAGCAGTAGCCAACTTTATCCATTTTTAGTTGTGCTGTATCTCTTCAAAAGCAAAATATTCCCTGTCTTTTGTACAGGATGCCACTAAATATTTTCCTCCTTCTTCCCTTTCATCTAATATAGGCTATACATCACAAATGAGGCAGAACAGTCTTTAAATATTGTTTGTCAATGAAAGGCGAGAACAGCTCCCTAGCAACAAAAAGGATGTCGCTTACCGTCTTCAAAAGGAGACTATTTCATCCCATCTCGTTACAAATGCCTTCCTGTGATAGCTTCTGTAGATATAAAAGTCTGCCAGCAGGGGATCCCCGTTAGGAAGTGACCAAGTTTGAAAACCCGTTATGCTTCTGGCAAACATTGTCATCTTGTACATATTTAGCCTGATCACTCTGGCAGGTTATGAAAGACTAAATGTTGCAAACACATGTGGCAGATGCCATTCTCATGATAGTTGAGGAGCCTTTCAGCCTCCGTTGGTAGCATGCCAGCTTCATCTTGTATACTGAAGAGCATTATACTTTCAAGCCTTCTACAACTTGCCCCGAGGGACTGCTGCTAAAGTGGTAATAAAATTCAGAATGAGCCTCAGGAAGTTGACTTGTTGGTTTGGCTTCATTTTTTTTTTTTTTCATTATTAAACTTTGCTTTAACAGCTATATGTAGATCTGCTTTCTCAAAAACACCATGTGTCCCTTTATAAAGGTGATCTGAATGGAAAAAAATATGATAAAAATGCAGAGCCAGCACAGCAATTGAAGTGTTTCTGTGAATTACATCTATAAATTGCCATCGATGTTTACATTTCTTCAGGTGAAGGGAAGTAAAGGAAATCAGGGAGTAAATGTTGTTTACTGGTAGCTCCTCTTGTCAGTCTATCTGGAAAACACAAACAAAGCATTTTCCAAAAAGGGCATTTTATTCACATCAAATATTGTAAGTTGGTGGCAAATTTCATTTTTTAAGCTCCAAATCTGGGAACATTGACATGAACCAGCAAAAAAAAAATGCACTTACTGGCTGAACTGGTGATGGTAGCAGCAACATATAGCATCCCTGAAATATTTTATAAACATTATTTAGTGTGACATCTTGGTGAGGTGGGCGAATGATATAACAAACGTAAGGCAGTTAGATGTGCCTCAATCGAGATGAAATCACCATTAGGGTTAGAATTAGAGCCCAAATACCAACTTGTAAACATAAAATGTTTGGCCGGTGGAACATGGGTTTTAGAAGGGCATATCAGTAAACTGGAGAGCCTTTAATTATCTTAATGTATTCTTATATAACACACACACTCTCACACACTGCCCTTCTCCCTGCTTCACTATCTATTTTTGACATTAAGTTAAAGGTTTGGGTTGGGTGGGGCTTTTCTTCTGAAATTCAACTTTCTTCAATATTTGGGGAATATCCTGTTCTTCTCTCTGCACCTTACAGGTACATAATTACTTAAATGAAGATACTTGAAGCTGAGCTCTTTAGCACATTTCATATCCAAATAAACAAGTAGCAACAGTCTTGGTCACATGGTGCCAGAGACTCTGAGGCTGAGCAGGATTTACCATAGCAAGAACATAGTATTTACAGTAGCATCAATAAATATTCATACTGGGAAAACATCTACCCAAGAGCCCCACTGTGCCAGACACCGCCGATCACATAGAGAGGCAGACCCAGCCCAGACAGCTGACAATACAAAGTGAAATGCAGATGAAGGAGACACAGTGAGAAGGGAGAAAAGAGCTTATCATGGGATGAGTGTGTAAAAAAAAACAAGCTAAGTTCGGCCAGGTACAGAAAGTGTTGTCAATTGTGCAGGGTACTAATGAGAGCTAAGTTTTGTTCAAGGAGTGAGAGGCAGAAAATATGGCAAATCGACGTTACAAAAACCTTTCTTCTGCCAAAAGGAAATAGCACATTAGTTTTCTGTAGAGACAGTAAGTCAGAATTATTAAGCTTGCATGTCACCCTTTAAGTTGCTTTAAGCAGGTGTTCACTTATTGGCCATGCAACTGCATCAAGTGGTAGCACAGATGCACTCCTGACAGCAGTGCCAGTGATGCCACTGACTTTCCAAAGGGAGCAACACTGGTTGTGGCCACACGAGCGCACCCCTTGTAAAGCCTCCCGGGTGACCCCGCTGACATCCGTTCAGTCGTTATTTGGGTGAGCCTCCAGTTAGCATTAGCAAGACTTATACGTGCACAGCATTTTGTGAAACTGTAAAAATTATTTTTCATTATAGAGGCAACAGCTCTGTAATTCACAGCTCTGTAATTGAGCTGCCTAACATTATATTTGCAGCATTGAAGTTCTATGTCGAGTCATGTCCTCGCCATCCTTTTGCTCATTTTTCACAGAAGAATGCTGTCATGAATGCTGTCAGTGGAAGAAAAAGTTACAAGAGCTTCCTCCTAGAATAGCCTCAATTTAGCTTCAGCACACTACTGCAAAGAACATATTGCAACACTGTGGTGGCCTGTTTTTCTGGCCTTTATTAATCCAGAAACCTTAATGATGAACAACATTTGTGTCATTGTCTACACAAATTTAATTTGTTTATGCAGCAGTTCAGTTAATCCTGCAATCTGCTTTTCTCAAATGAGGACAGATAATGGAGACACCGTTCTTTACAGGTCTTTGGGCTTTTAAATTCTGATAAAATCAGGATTCTTCACTGGGTCTTGCCACAGCTCTGAATTAAGCCACTTTAAATGTAATTACTGAAGCTGGCTGTACATCAGGAACATCCATTAAAAGAATTGATTGACCATGCTGTTACAGGAGGCATTTCATGAACAAACGATCATGATGGGTCCAGAACTGTAAATTATAAAGGCAAAAAAGCAGGTAAATACTTTATTAGTGGTTAATGAAAGGTTCACAAGATAACTAAATTTCTTCTTTTTTAACCAGCTACTTCAGGGAACCTTGGTCCATGGCCATCTATCATGATCGGTTTATTGATCTCAAGGAGGAGCTGCGCCAAGTCCTGCTGTCGGAACAGGTAAGAAAAATGACCAGCAAGTGCATTTTATTATTTGGGCAATTTGTTAGTGTTGTTCACTTTGGTTTCTTTCCCCATCCTTCTCCTAAAGCGTTGTGTTTCTGTTTAGCTATTTCCTTTGGGAAACCTGAATATATCCTATACCTAGCCAAGGGGTTTCACCAAGTGTAGCATATTGTTCAGTTTCATTGTTTTGGCATAGTTTTAGATTTGTCAGTAGAACTTTTCACTAAATTGCTTTGTTTTCCTGCACAGCATTTTTGCATTACACATGCAGTTTAGTAGAAATATCCAGGAGGATCTGGAGGCTTATTTTGTCCAGTTATCACTTAAAAAAAATAAAAAATTTTAATAGGAACACACTAAATGCCATCCTAAACCTGTCTCAGCTGAGGCTATGAACAGTAGATTTTTCAACATCTACACATAGGGAATGACCTTTGTAAATAAAAGAGTCAAAAAATTTTTTTTCAGTGATAGGTGGATTTCCTGAATAAGGATTAAAATGTTTGCTAGTGCTGTTTACAGCTTTAGGCCTTCATACTGTAGACAAGAGGCATAAAGCCTCAGTGGTCTGTAACTTTGCCTGCTCAAAACCCAAGCCCACTGTGCACCGCGAAACAACCGCTGTCTGCAGCAGATTTCCAGCCACCCAAGGACCGCCCCACCCCAGCGTATTTCTGGTTGCTCTCAGACCTAACGGCAGCCCAAATCCTGATCCTTCCAACCCGCTGCTAGGGACCATTTGGCCCGCCCTTTCCTCACGCTCTGTTTGCTTTTGTTTTATGCAGCAAGATTCTGTGCGACTGCAGTGTTTTTAAGCATTCACTGACAAAGTTTTTAACTGCAGAAAGCAAACAGAATCAACTACGAACGGACAGAGGCTGACGAAAGGAAGGGATACTGCGTGGACAGCAGCCCACCCGCTCACAGGGCCCAAACCGGTGTGCTGTCTTGTGTCACAGCTGTAATAATACACAAATGCTGGGCCCCTGCCTCCTCCCAAAGGGCGAGATGCAATTTTCCTCCTATTGTCATGATACCGACAATGCCTCGGTGCAGTTTTATTTTAGATTCTCTTGAAAGATATCTATAAAAGAACACAAAATGAAATTCTGTGCAGAATGGGAGGCCTGATGAGAAGTGTTTCTCCTGCCATCACTCAACCACATTTCACATGCTGTAAATGTGAACAACTTCAGAGAAAGGGGAATTGGTGTCCTACCAATGTCACAACTAAAGACTCGCTTGCCTTACCCTTTAATGGTGTCAGCAGACCTGACACCCAAGAACAGTCTCACTGAATGTGCCAGAAGCACCTCTATAAGCCAGAAACACAAGTGACAGTAACTGCATCTGGATGCAAATTTGGCTTTCCTATTTTTGCTTGGATATTTGTCACGGTGATTTTAACAGTACTTATTGACTGACACTTTTGTACACTTTCCTCGGGTGCTCCTCCCTGGCACGCTGCCAGAGGCATGGTAGGTACTTACGGAATACCTTACACGTGCCTTGGGACTGGCTTGGTATTGCTGTGTGGGGCAGGAGACCTGCCGTCTGTGCTTCCTGTTGCTCATAGCTCAGCTCACTTCGGCATGCAAATAAGCTAGTAATGAAATGTAAAAGCGAGGAAGAAGCATGTCTTCAGAGAGCCGGGTAAGAACCGAGAGTAAACACACACAGGTCAGCCGTTTCCAGTTATGGTTTCCACCGAGACTGGTGGTGAGTCTCACGCGTTTAGGGGCAATGTTTAAGGAAATATTTAAGGAACACCGAAGCAACACATGCCTAGAGGGGCCAGCTGCGGCTGGCACGGGAAGTGCTTTCAAGCCCCGTACAGAAACCTTCACCCAGCGCTGCAAACCTCGCGCGCCCGTGCCCAGCGCCCGGCCTTTTCCCTTCGGCTGGGTCCCCGCCGGGGCCGCCAGCACGGCTCGGGAGGGGAAACCGGAGCCCGTGGACCCTCGCGGGGCGACACGCGAGGGGCACGCGGTGGAGCAGCTCCGCTCCGCACCGAGCCCCGGCTGAGCGCTGCCGACCCGCAGGTGCCCGGGCCACCCCCCGCGGCCGAGCCGCCCCCAGAGCGCCCCGCGGATGAGCGGCCGCTGTCCCCAGGGCCCGTCCTGCGCTACCTGCACCGCCACCGCCCGCACCTGCCCATGTACGCCCGGGCCGCAGGTGAGCGGGGCACTGGGGGGGCTGCGGGCCGGGCCGGGCTATGAGGGGGAGCAGTCGGGGAAAGCGGGGGCGGCATCTCGGTGGCAGCCCCCGGCGGGGGGGCGCGGCGCGTGCCCGGCGGGCCGGCAGCTGTATGCTAATGGCAGCGGGACGGGAGGGGAGGGGAGGGGAGGGGACGGGACGGGCCACCCCGCGGGGGGAGGGGGGGCTGCGGGCGGGGGCGGTGCGGCACGGCGGGCGGACAGCGCAGCTCCTGGGCCGAGCTCGACCTGTGTCGGCCCGGCCCGGCCCGGCCCGGCCCGGCCCAGCCCGCCGGCGGCCCCCCTCCCGGTGCCGGTGCCGGGAGCGGCCCCTCCCCCGCGGCCCGCGGGCGGCCGGGCACAGCTTTATGCTAATTCCGCGCACAAAGGCGGCCAGGCCGGGCCGGGCGGGGGATGCCGCGCGTGCCGACCGCGTGCCCCCGCCCCCCAGCACCCCGGGCCGGGCCGGCTGCTTACCCCCCCCCCCGGCCGCCACCTGCGGGGCGCTGGGCCCGGCCCGGCCCAGCCCCGGGCTGCGTGGCGCAGACAAAGGGCTGAGGGGCAGCGGGGCCGCGGCCCGGTGCTCGCCCCACCACCTGCCGCCGCCCCGCGCGGCCGCATGTCCGCGCGGCGCGGGGAGCGGCGCCTAACAGGTAGCGGCCACCCCGGGGCTCGTCGTCTCGCAGGGCAGGGGCAAGACCCGGCCCTGCACGACACCCCCCGCCCGGTTGCAGGGTCCCCGTCCAACGCCTGACGCCGAGCGCCGCCTCAGTCCCGCCGGGCCCCCGGCCGCCCCCGCGCCGCAGCGCGCCCGGAGTCCCCGGCCCCGCACCCGGGGGGTG